>CM024542.1:35985254-36197754 GCA_014182365.1 Eucalyptus tenuipes | reverse complement strand
AAAGGGAGAATAGCAAGGAGGAGAAGAAAATTTTCCTAACTAATCCCTTTGGATCCTTCCATAGTAATTTTTTTTTTTTAAGATCTTTACAAAAGTGAGATGATTATAAGGAATAGAATTTTCTCCCATTTTTTATTCTCTTTTACTTACTACTACCAAGCACTGTATATTAGCTAATCCCTTTTTTTATTTCTTTTCTCCTTGTAATTATTGTCTTCCTTTCCCAAATTCCCAAAGCACTTATTCAAACATAGTATTGTCTTCCATAAGTCAATAATTTATTTTACTTAAGAAAGTGATCTTCTTTTTGGTATTTATAAATCCAACTAGTTTTGTTTCTATAATATTCCTCAACTGGAGAGTTTATTCGTCATCTATTTCACGCTAAAATTCTTATGTCAATATGGCAGTCATGGTGAAATCATCAACGCTATCATGCACAAGGTTGTGACCAAGCTAATGAAAAGAAGGAGAAATCTGCCTAATTATTTAGTTGGGATTCATGATCAAGTGGAAGCTATCATGGACTTGTTAAATGAAGGTTCTTGTGATTTCCGTTATCTGGTCATCCATGGAATGGGCGGTATCGGTAAAACAACACTCGCAAGTGCCGTCTTTAATCGAATCTCCAATCAATTTGAAGGCTATAGCTTCCTCTCGGATGTTTGCGAATCTGCACAGCGTGGTAGAATTATTGACTTGCAAAAGCAGTTGTTGTCAGAAATTCTCCAAGGTCGATCTCCAGAGATCCACAATTCCATTGATGTAGGGATTAGAGAAAGGTTTTGTCATAAGAAAGTCCTACTTGTTATTGATGATGTGGATAAATGGGACCAACTCTCTAAACTAGCAGGAAAGAGCAATTGGTTCGGTCCAGGGAGCAAAATCATCATTACAACGAGGGACATCAACTTTTTGCCAATCAAAGAGGAGGAAGAGGGTAGTTTCCAAGCACATTGTAAAGAATTTGAAATCTATGACATGAAAGAAATGGACTCTTCTAATGCTTTTAAGCTTTTTAGTCAACATGCCTTAGGGATGGATTTCCCACCACCTCACTATGAAGATATCTCACGCAAAATTACCTACAAAACAGGTGGACTTCCATTAGCTCTTGAGGTTATTGGTTCCTCACTTTTCGGCAAAAACAAAACAATTTGGAAAGACACATTGAAGAAATTACATTCAATGCCCAAGCAGGAAGTCTTCGTTAAATTAAAGATTAGTTATGATATGTTAGATGATGCTCAGAGAGATATCTTTCTTGACATTGCATGTTACTTCATTGGAAAAGACAAACTCCACCCGTTCTATATGTGGAAAGCTTCCAGCTATTTCCCAAAGACCGATCTACTTGTCCTTACTCGTATGTCTTTGATAAAGATAGAAGAAGATGATACGCTATGGATGCATGACCAACTTATAGATCTTGGAAGAGAAATTATTCGACTTGAAGACAATGATCCCGGAAAGCGTAGCAGGTTGTGGATGCCCGACAATGTCTTGAATGTGGTTCAGCGGAAACAGGTAAGCTATAGTCACCTTTGGTATTTTCAATGGGAAAAAATCAACACGCATTTACCACGGTTGTGTAATTAAATTCTTAAAATTAAATTTTTTTGTTCAAATTTTCTTCTGGGAAAGAAAAATGAAATGGTTTCTATAAGACTTCGTTGGCGGTAATATCATCGCATATTATATCTAAAAAGTGTTTTATAGATTATACTCATAATGTGAAAGTAACTATCAGCAAACACTTCAAGGAATACATTTGAATACGAAAACTGTTCAGCAAAGTATATGAAAACAGATCCACATTACAACTTCCTAAGCCATCAAAGTTCTTCAAGGCTGACTTTGTTCCTTTTATGCTAAGTTGGCAATCATTAGCAACATTACTGTTCAATGAGACATCATCAGCGCCACTCAGTTAAAATTTGGTAGTTTTTTTTTTTTGTCAAAAATATTTGGTAATTGATTTGGTGATTAATTGTGGCGTGCAATTGTCTTTGTATTGTCCGGTAGAGCCTTCCTATAAAATGTGAATTTGGTAATTGATGATCCATCTCTAACATTTTCAAACTATATATGGGAGACTTGCTTGACTCTTTCTCTACCGTTATGGAAGAAATCTTTCTAAACATTGATCCTTCCTTCCGTAGAATCCAAAAGGACTCTAAAAGTCCACGTCTCTTGATAAAACTCACAGCAAACCTAATAATGAGGCGCCTTTAGGTAACCCGGGCTACCACATGCTCTAGACCAAGCAGGTTTCGATCCAGAGAGTCGCAATTGCCTTAAGAAAGTTAGAAATTGGTCTGATAATATTTTTCTTAATTGAAAAACCATTGCAGGTTTTTTATTTTCATAATAATTAAATATGTAGGCAGTATTTTCTATGAAAGGGTTCTACACGGAATACTAACATTATTCTATTATCATCTTGCGGCAGAAATTCTCTCAAATTTGATGGATTAAAAGTATTATTATGCTTTATACAGTATAAAGAATTTTTCTCCATTGTATGAACAAGTCAGTTTAACGGGGGATTATCTCCTTCTTTTGTTTAAATTTTCTTGATTTAGATGTGTACAAAACAATAATGTATGTTCCATTATTGAACATAATCAAGCTCCTCAGACTTACATCATCATGGTTGTCATCCACTTCTATGTTCACTTATGCTTTTCCTATCACCAGGCGTCAGATAAAATTTTAGCCCTCACAATGACATGAGACTCCAAAGGGAGGAATTTCACCAGTGAAGAATTTTCAAAGTTGCCCAACTTAAGATTCTTGGAACTAGAGGGTGGGAACTTGGTAGGGGACTTTAAGAATCTTCTTTCCAAGTTAGCATGGTTCTCTTGGACTCATTTCCCTTCAAAATTAAAAGTGAAGAACTTATGTCTTGAGAAACTAGTCGTGCTCGAGCTTTCAAGAGGTGACTTAGGAGATTGGGCTGAATGGGAGCAATGCATGGTAAAAAATTAAACCAAACGGTTTACTTTATTTGGCATTTGTCTCCCTAACCAAATTTACCCATTTACATTTCTTGACTTGTTTGATCATTGATTTGTTTTTTCAGGTGAGCAATAACTTGAAAGTTATACACATCAATGATGGTGAAAACTTACATTGGACTCCTGAGTTCTCAAAATGTAAGAATTTGAAAAGATTCATTTGTCGAGGTTGTTCAACCATGCCAATGGTTGATGGCTCTCTCTTTAAATTAGAGCACCTAAAGCACTTGAAAATCAAGGGAACATTTTGGTTGGAAAGTAATGAATGCAACCTCTTTGTGGTACCTTTCGCATTAGGTGGTCTAAGATCCCTCTCAACGCTATATATAGAATATATGAATGCTGAAGACATTCATCATTCCATAGGAGAGATGATGCATTTGAAGTATTTGTCTTTCAATAATTGTTTGCTTAGAAAAGTTCCAGACTCCATTGAAAAATTATCATTGGTTGAATTGGACTTGTCTATGATGAAAATCATAGAGTTGCCTCATTGTATCGGAGATCTTAAAAAGTTGACAAAATTGAGTCTTCAAGGGACTCTGATAAAAAAGCTACCGAACTCAATAGGAGAGCTAGAGTCCTTGATTGAGCTAGATTTGGCGTATTTGGATATCGCAAAATTACCAACTTGTATTGGTAATCTCAAAAAATTGGAGGGTTTATATCTACAAGGGAGTGCAATAAGAGAGCTATCAAAGACCATAGGGATGTTGGAGAATCTTAAAGAATTGGATGCCTCGCTGTGTGGAAATCTAGAGGGGGAAATTCCAAATGAAATTGGGGCTCTATCCTTTTTGAGGATGCTAAATCTTTGCCATAGCCAGATTAGAAGATTGCCAACATCTATGAATCAGCTTTCCCATCTCCAACAACTCAACTTAAATCAGTGTGATGAACTTGAACAAATTTCAGAGCTCCCCATGAGTTTGAAATATTTGGACTTACCATCTCATTTATTGTGGACCGCCACTAACCTCTCACACCTAACTAACTTAGTCCAGCTTCGTATAAGCAGAGGCACTCCTCAACTATCAGAATTTGGTGATGGGGCTCCAAATATAGAGTGGATCAAGGGGTTATCAAAACTGGAAGATTTGTCGTTTCATGTGAGAGATGTCATGTTTTCTCTTAACGATTTGGCTACTCTTTCTTGGCTTCAACATCTTAAAATGACTTGGATCAACCACCGATCATTGATAGCGCTTCCGTCCAGTCTTAGTTCATCGGCTTTATGCAATCTCAGGACGCCGGAGGTCATATTAGACGATGTGCGTTGAGAGCAGTTGGAGAAACCCATTATTTTGGGGGTGTGGGATAGTGAATTGCTTGAGCGGTTATTGGGTTTTCCGAGTTTAAAGGGGCTCGAAATTTTGTCAGTGACTTTTTGCCCGAGGCTAATGGAGATTCAAGGCGTGGAGAAATTGGAATCGCTAGAGCGTATATATATTTATGGTTGCAAATCCCTAAAAAGGTTGCCTGGTCTGTCAGAATTAAAGAAGTTGCGGTCGTTAGCCTTGCATAATTGTCCATCGCTAAATTTGCCCGATCTACTATCTCAGATTGACTTGCTGTTGGTAAAGTTTCCCTTAGTTTCTTCTTCCACTATATTTTATTATTTTTCTTTTTCCTCCCCAGCAATTTCTGATTTGTTCCTGTTATAAATAGTTTATACCATAAATGCATATTCACCTTAAATTTTAAAATAATTATGGCAGCAATCGCTAACTGTAATATACGTGAAGATCAAAAGGAAGGGAAAAGGAAGGTCTTATTCATGATTTGTGATTAATATTTACATTATTGTGGGAATTATATTGTGGTTCATAACTGAATTGATGACTATAGAAGTACTAGTTGATGGAATAATGGTTATTCACACTCTTTAAAAAAAAAGTATAGAGCGGCTTCATGTTTGATAAAGACAAAATTGTTACGATTACTTGAAAATGGTAATGACACTTTTTGCATGGATAAAAGTATTAGCATATTGAAAATCGTGTGCTTCTATGATCAAAGGCTTCTTTTCTTTTAGCGATACAGAGATTGTGTGTTGTACCGTCAATCGTTATGGCAAAGTACTTGATAATATGACAGCTTATGCAACATTTTTATTATCACTTTTCCCGTGGACTGGATCGAGTCTTATACTTATAATGTGAAGTTAAGATTATAAGCTGATGAAGCTACTATGATCAGAATCAATCTACCCAAAATTTTAACTAGATTTCATCTTATAAATTTGACACAAGTTTGTCACTTGAATAAGAAACGCTAGTCTATGAAAATAAAAGAGTCAATTCTTGATCTTTGGATAGCGATAATAGTATTAATACTTTCAGTAGTGTTACAAAACAAGATTTCCAGTTTGAGATCATTTTTTCCTTCATAAAAATCACTTTTTTGACATGCTTTGAGCAATTTTTTTTAACTTGACAAATTGACCCCAACACCATTTTGTTGAAGAATAAATGTCTTTCTCTACCAACATTTTTCACCATGTGAAGCTCAAAATTTTGGCCTGGCCTAACATATAAAAACAAAATTGACTAAACTGGCCATCTCGGCAGTAATTCCATTAGCAAAGTTATGGCAGTAGGGATTAGGAAAGGAACGCCCTTTGCCAAGTGACTAATCCCTGCAGCAGCGACCATCGGCATCTGCTAACTTACTGTTCTGTATCTTGACACCGTGAAGTTGAATGACTTCCCATGGATACACTCATTGTGCAGGTGTAGCACGGTAGCGGCTTGCATCAAACCGGAATACGAGATGTTGCGTCCGCACTTGGACACCACCAAGGAGGTAAACATAAACAAGTTGCGTCCCTGTTTCAATCCTGTCGGACTCTATATGATTTATATATGGATTCCACCATTTGCATGCTTGAAAGAGATTAACTGCAATAATTACGTGATAACATTACAAAATCACCATAAATAGAGCGAAACCCTGCGCAAAATTTCAGGTCCGCTCTGGTTCGCAATGTTGATCTGTTACTGTTCTTTTCACTTATTCTTTTCTTTGCTGACCGGTGAGTTAATGTATGCTGCTTCTGCATGAACTTGTGTATATATTATATGTATGACTTGGAGAATTCTATTTTCGCAGGTCATGCGTAGGGTTATCGCATTTCAGGGTACCCATCCAGGACAGAGGTCCACTGGCCATCTTAATTGGCGTGGTACTCTTTTATTATGCTCTTTGTGAGGACCAGCGAAGACGTTATTTTGAAGCCATGATTAAACTGGTGTTTATTATAAATTCTTCTATTGAATTTCTAGCCAAAAAAAAAAAAAAAGAAGAAAAAGAAACAACGATTCTTCTCTTGAATGATACATAGTTTGATTACTAACTGATGTAAGAGCGGATGCGTGAGAATAGACTTTCATAATTATAAATCAGTGATATGCAGTTATCGCTAAAATTGATCCACAAAATGCATCATGAATGATGGCAGACTAATGCCATCAATGCTTCCGGGACCATTGATACGATTTAACAGGTATGAACAAGTCGATATCGTTTCTCATTAAAATGTCATCATAGGCGATATTTTCGCACTTTGATGTGCATCTTCAATCATAAGCTTGCGTTGGAATTGGCAATTCAAGCATCTTCTAAAGACTTCTATTACTCAAGTCGCATATAAGCTTTGGGATGATCCAAGAGAGATGTAATCACAAAATTTCAACTCAGGACAAAAGTCACAAAAAGGACGATAAGGAAAATATTGAGCAATAAAGAGATCAAAGACTCGATATAGACTTGAACGCAATGACGGAAGAGATTTATTACAAACGATAATTTCTTTTTAGCTCTTGTTTTCAATTGCCCTATTGAATCTGCAACCTCACAACCCAAACAGCAGAATTCAAAGACCTAAAAAGAACCAGGGTACATGTCGATGTCAATCGAAGGTTCTTTATTCCAGCAAAAAAAATAATTATGCAACTGAAGGATTACTATACCAAAAGGAAATTATAAAGTTAAAATCAATTAACAAAAGTTAATTTCTTATGTATCATATACCATCTTAGAAGTATGTACATCCAAAACTACCACTTCTTGAATTGTGGAGCGTTGCTATTTGATATGAGCAAACCGTTCTAATTCTGGAGGAAATGTCAATCAAAGAATAAATTTCGAAAGGGAAGAGATACAGTGCGAATAATGATCACCTTACACGAGAAAGGGAACCATCCTGCAGCAGAGGCAATCTCATTTATTGCCAGAACAAATGTACAAGCAGCTGCTGCTAATTCTACTAGGATAAAAGACCCACCATCAATAGTCACCATAATTCCCATCATCTCTCTAAAAATTTGCTTAAAACTGTTTTTCGCAAAGGGACTTCTTCATCTTCTTCATCCTTTTCTTCGGCTTGGACATACATATTTAAAGCACAACGGATTACTGAATTCGCTTGCTTCCTCAATGTTGCATTGTCAATGAACATGTCCGTCAGCATCTTCCTCAATTCATCATCACTGGTCCTCCCATTGCCATCATTAGCATTCCGAGTCTCATCCATTTTTACAACAGCATTTTCTACATCTTGAGCAAGGAGTTGGGCCTGATAATGCACACAGGTCAGCATGATATTTGCCAGGTAACTGATGCAGTCAAGACCACATAATGCTGAAAAACTTCAAGAACTTGACATCCTTGACTTCATGAATTAGAGAACGCCCATCCAATTCACAACATAAGTTAAACAGCGCTCCATTCATTATATAAGGTTCAGGTTTTATTGAATTGGAGAAAGATGAATTAAAGAGGTGATATAAGGGATGGCATATTTGAATCAATAACGAGAAGAAGAGGTCTATATGGGGGAGCTGAGGCCAATTTGTAAAGATATCAAAAATTAATATTGAAATAGAATATAAGCAAATAGGAAGTTAAAATTCTGATATGCAAACAATACCTCTGCAAGAAGAAGGCCAATTCGATTGTCAGAGGTCATCAGTAGATCTATTGCATCAGACGGTGAAGAGGTATCCACAATCAACTTATCTTCTTCTTCACTAAGGAAATTAACGCTACATTCTTGAAGCCGATTTTTTAGAATTTCACATTCATGCAGCAGCTTTGAATTAGCAGCACTTGCAGACTCCGCCCTCTGTTTTTCTTTCTGTAGAGTTCGCTGAACAAGACAAATTCAACAGTAAGTGAAGGCTCAGAGAACAGCCTTGAGACTCCAAAACTCAACGTAAAGGTGATTACCGCAGTAGACTTAAACTAAATTGCCAGTTTTTCAGACATCAAATAATGGATTATGGATGTAATAGATAGAACAGGAACTGCTTGTGATGGTGCAACACTTGTTTGTGCACGAAAAAGATATTCTCAATTTATGGAGGAAAAAAAAAATTTATTACATAAAAAAGGTGGATTACCTCTACTTCTATTTTCTCTTTAATGAGGCGGCCAAGCTCCTGCTTTAATTCTGACTGAGAACTACGAAGAGCTTTAACCTCTTTAACAAGAAGCTTCACATCAGCTTTTGATTTTGCTTCCAACTCCTCATTACGTTTGTGCAGTTTACTGAGGTGTTCTCTAGCAACATCCAACTCATTAAGCAACAAGTCTCTCTCTTGAATCACCAATAGTTTTGCTGATTCAACACGAGCCTTTTCTTCCTGAGAATTTTACAACATTTCAAAATGCCTATTGGTACAGGCAATAAAATAGAAGTCACAGAAAATAGATGGTAATAGGAACCTGTTCAGCCTTCAACTTCATTTCCACCTCCAAACATTTGCTACGAAGCTCCTCCATGTCCCATTGCATTTGAGTAAACCTTTCTTTCTCAATTAAAGTTGCTTGCTGCATGTTTTCTTTGCAATTATATCTCGTGGTTTCAAGTTCCACTTCCAGATCTTTGACCTTCAAGACAGTCTTCATATATTTAGTTGCATCATCCAAAACTATGACACGTGAATAAACACGAGAACATAGAAGCGTTCAGAAAAGTCGACGTGCAACTAGGTAATAACAGCCTCTTAACCATGTGATGGTGTCTCAGGATGGGGATATTGCAAGCAGAATGATCCATAATAGATTGAGTATCCATATAAAAGCTCAACAACACAGAAAATATAACAGATTGGAATACTGCAAGCTTTCAAGGGCTAAACATGTGATGTATTCATCAAATAGATTGTTACCGCCTTTCAACCATTGAGTAGAGTGCAGCGGAAATATCAATATGACTACGGGCTAAAATTTTAATGGCACAAATCACAACTATTATCTCAGAAGACAAAATGGTGAAGAGGCAGCAGCCATTTCTCTTGACTGGAAATGATGAGTAGACAAAAGACTCAACAAATTTTCCAAGAGGCCAGAATGTACCTTTGTTGTTAAGAATTGTCTCACGGCAGTCTCTTGATTCAATCTGGCGATGAGATCTTCCATGTCTGTCTTTGCTGTCGATAACCTTTGTTGCACAGTTGTAAGAACTCTGTTCAACTTATGCCGCTCTTCTGATGGAAGAGCGACAGCTAAGTCCCTTGGAAACTGTAACCTTGTGGTGGTAGAATTTTGCATTTCAGGAAATTCGGGATTGTACATAGTATTGTTTGCAGTGGGATTAAATGCAACTCCTTCACTCGCTTTTCCGGAGCTTAAGTCGCTACCAACACTTTCTGATGATAGTCTTCGAACATGAACCATGTGACTTTCTGTTTCAGAAGGAAAGTCCTTGTCATACTGATCTTTGACGATGGCAACATTATCATAAGGGGCCCCTCGGCCACTCAAAATGCTGTTAACACCTCTATTGCGAACTTTAAGCCAGGAAAATCTTTCTATATTGTCCAAAATGAACTTTCTATTAAAAAGTCCATACTTCAAATTTGCTTCTGCATGGGTAAACTCATGTTCAGAGTTGTCAATGCCAAGATCAGCAGAATCACTATGCCCAACTCTTGGTGATCCCAGTTCAGATATCTCATAGGATGAATCATTGCCCTGATCTGACAATACAGATGGACTTACAACACTATTGAAAACATCAGCTACAGGTTGTGGAAAGAGTGGAGCCGCATCAGTGGCAATCGAATTTGCATCCGAGCTCTGCACATGTACCTCATCAAAATCTGCAAAATATAGGAAAACATTGCCCTTATATATATTTCCTGCAACAATCTTGGTTCAAGTGAAGAGAAATTACAAACTGATGAGGATTTATCAAACGAGCACCTACATGACCTCGCAGCAGCTTCAAGCTCAAGAAAGTTTGCTACCACAGCAGATCGTGATATATCTATATCAGATAAGAGTTTATCCATCCAATCCTCCAGAGAACACCTTCTCTGCAGTGAACTAAATGTTTGAGCACATTACTATAACCATTCATGAGAATGAAGCCATTATTAAGAAAGTAGTAGCAAACAGAGAGAATTATTTAATAGTACATCTTGGAACAATAAAGAAATAAGCCCTTAATGTGAAGAATGCAAAGTTTGAGCATATTGCTATATCAGGAATAAACACCAAAAGAAAATATAAAAGATCGGTGAAAAAACACTCTTAATCTGCCTAAAATACAAGTATCTACTCAATTGCAAAACTGCATAGCAGATATAAAAGGCGTGGTAGAAAAATGAATGCTAGGTGTGCCACAGAGAGAGAAAAAGGGGGAGAGAGCATACCTCATCCAAAAGTATCCTGCTTTTCAATCTCAGAATTTTCTTCGGAGGAGCTGGAGGCAGCATTTTCACTGGAAAATCCTCTTTCAGCTGCAAAAACATGTAGAAAGGTATCCAGTTACTGGAATAGTTTAATTTAATGATTAACCATCTAACTGTGCAAGAGGATCTAGAAGCTTATGAGCATAATGCATGAATTACATTTATTTGTAAATGCCCATCTAGAGTAACTTTGCAATCATGAGACAAACAGACAACTCACCTCCTTTAAAAGCTTCAAAAATCACGAAATCTTCGCAATATTCCTCGTGTTGTTGTGATCCCTTCTGGCGATTGTATGCCAACTTGAACCCTGTAAAACTGTTCTAAATGAATGTTAATACAGAAAATGACTTTGAGATACTATAGCTGTAACTAGATATTGTTATTCATCTTCCAGAATACAAAAATATCTACACAACTACTCATCCGATCCCGTCATGGACAGCAGAGAATAACAAAGAAAAAGAAAATAACAGATCACCAGCATGAAATACAAAGTGACAGAGTGACATCACCATCAAGATCAATAATATACACACTCAAGACCAAAAATTAATGCGAGAACTCCTACATTGAGATCAGCACCATGCAGTAAAAAAAAATGGCCATGATCTAACAAACAAGTGGCAGTGGTACCATACCTATATAAAAAAGTCTATGGTTTTAAGTCAGCCCTTAGTCCTCTTCGCCAATCACAATTAATGGAAAACACACATGCTTTCCCTACTAGGGCATAGAAATTTATATAAAAAAGCTTCTTTTTGACACTCCTGAAGCCTGAAAGTAGAAAAAAACATGAAGTAGAGGCAGAGCTCTGGAAAGAGAAGATGCCATTCCATCCTCCTCTTCTTCAGTCATTATAGAGACCACTCTCATGTCCACTTCGCTAATCGCTACAAAATATTGCTCTCCATCGGGTCTTTATTCTTCTTTTTTTCTTTGCATATTTTTTTCTTCATGCCTCTGTGATAGTTGGAACCAACATTTTCCTTTGTTCAAAACAACACGACATTGCTCTACAATCACCATAGCACGGCTTAATCTGCCTGACATTTCACCGCGCTTGAGCACTCCACAGTACCACACTGTATCTTTATTTCGCTTTCCTTTCTTTCTTTGGGTTTGCTTTCTCTGTACAATAGTTTACTCTCCTTTTACATCTCACTCTTTATAATTTGATTTGGCAAGAATCACATGGACAATGGACTAAGATATGAAGCACTTGACCTTTATAGGAGGGTTCCAGGATTTATTCATTCTTCTTAAACTCGATATGCATGGGAGTGCAAACAAAGTTCAAAATGCACTTTATTTAATAGGTACTCAAAATTCACAGTTTTTGCCTAAATATGTTTAAAACTGTAGGAACAATCCATGATCATCCCTTGAAGATCTCAAAACAACCCAACTTAGGGTCCGCCGCAACATTGGTTTCATGTAAGAAACATAAACGGGACTAGCTGAGCCGTGTATCCGAAGTTAAGAATCTAAAATCATGTTGATGTTCATAAAAATATTTAGCAGAAATTAGAAAAGTCGTCCCCATACTATTTACCCAATTCAGTTTTGATTGTTATACTATCTTTCATTATAATTTAGTCCCCCAACTAATCTTCGCGAAATTGAATGACAAAATCAAATTTTCTATCAAAATGTGGACAAAATATGCTAAGTTGCGGCGCCTACATGTACAAGTTTCTAAAAGAATTACACTTTCTGTCCACTTGCTTTTAGAAATGTTCAACTCTAGTCCTTATACTTTGTTTTAGTTACAAAAATAGTCCTCATATTATTTTTCAACAAAAACTTAATTTTTTTCATAGCATCTCAATCCAAAATCTTATCGAAATGTTGAATTAAAACCAAGTATTAATTTGTAACTCATCTACTAGTTAGCCCAATCTAATTGAAAGACTAATTGAAACATCGTATGCAAGTCTTTACAATCAATATGACGTGGAGTTGCTAATGATACTATAATTTGAAGGTTCCTTATAAACTTTCCATAATATGTTAGCTACAATTTAGTGAGTTAAAGCTATGGTTAAATTTTTTAAAAAATGATCCTTTTTTTTTTTTTTTTTTTTTAAAGTCCTAGCATACTTCTATATGGATCTCCACCTAAAATGTGGATATTAAATTATCGCATACAATTGAATTAATTTTAATGGGGCTATCAATCAAATTATGCACTCGCAACGTAGGAATCACCAATTAATAGTTTGTTTTAATTGACATGTCCATAAGATTTCTGATAATAATGTGTTGAAGAAATTATTTTTTTTGAAAAATAATTCAAAAAGTAGTTTTAAAACTAAAATAAGTACAAGGACTAGAATGGAACATTCTTAAAAGTACGCGGACCAAAAGTGTAACTTGGCCTAATCCGTTTATGTAGGCGCCACATGTCAATACATCGATGCTAACTTGGATAACCCGTTTACATTTAGACAGAAGTTGAATTTCGTCCTTGAGTTGTCACTAGAGACAAGTTGGGGGACTACATGCATTAGAAATATAGTACAGGGACCAAAAACAATTTCATATAAGAGTGTGAGGATGAATTTTATAATTTCTCCAAAAATAAAATAAGGGGCAATTTCCTATCAGCTACTAGAGTATATTCTAATCCACCAATATTGAAGGCAATACTGATCACTCTATCCGATAAGTATACAAAATTAAATAACCATAAGGTTACGAAGAGGTTATTAAACAATTTAAAAAGAGAGAGCATTAAGTTTGAATCAACCCTAATAAAATAAGTATGATTATCATGAAACAAATGCTCTCAATTAAGTATTAAACATGTGGCACATGCTTTGAATGTGCCACTCGACTGTTTTCCACAAAATGAGACACATCTAGAGTCTGACATTTGAGACATCGCATATAGTATAATTATGTGTGTAAAAATGCATGCAATTTTAGTACCTATACCAGAATATTTCATTTCCCAACAGCTGCTCTACCTCTGATGCTCAAATATTACATGTACTCATACTGTAGCATCAAGAAAATATTACATTAATTGACAAAAGGAAACATTAAGTACCACTATGGGGTCTGAACCTATAGATTCAGATAGGAGAATCCAAGAAGGAATGTGACGCAGTAGCTCCATCCTGTGCGAGGATCATGAGGCCAAACAGTACTCCGCCCATCCTGCCATCAGAGACAAGAATCAAAACTCGAAATTATGAAATATAATAGGATGGGCAGAAAACCATATAAAGTATCTGAATATGGAATGACCTCAAGGATAATTGGTGTTGTTGCACAAAGCCTAGATGACTTTCTATATTTGTAGATAAAGCCTAGATGACATGGCAGCACAATTCTGGGCTTATCCAGTAATATGTGTAAAGCAAATGATGAGAAGCAAAAGCCACTTCCCTGAAGTCACCAACTTTAGGGGAAAAAGGAGTGCATGCAAACTTAATACTACATTATAACAAACTTGACATGCCTCTTTTCACTGGCAATGGTTAGACCTCTATAAATTTTAGCCACGCGCCACATACTCTTTCTTTCTTTTCATTTTTACCACAAAGCCCATGCAGGTAAGAAGCAGCGATTACAGAGAATGTTCCACATTTTCCCCAATTGCTCACATCAAGTCTCCAGAAACCAGAATAACAGAGCATACTTCATTCAAAAGTTGTGAGTTTTAACAAGATCTAATGCATTTCCAGTCTCTTGTTCTTAACATTGATGCTGTTTGAGACAAAAGAAAAGCGGGGTCCTCTTCATCAATCTCAGAGCTACAGATATTACTTAAACAAATAGATGAGTTTCTCACAAGCAATTGCCATATAGGAAACTATTTCTGCACTCAACTATTTTTTCATCGCTCTACATTCTGTAAAGCTCTATCTATTGTTTAAATGAAGCTATAGTATTTCGTTGCTGGAGCATCAAAAGGAAATTTGAATTTCCTTTTGATGGAACATTGGAACATCTTCATTCAGATATACATTCACTAAACGAAAATTTCTAGTTTGTGTTCTGGCACTGGGTGGGATATCAACCAAGTATCTATATCAACACAACAAAAATCATGCAATAGAAAACATTTACTCTCGCTGGCCAAGTTATAACAGAAGCACTCTGCTTAAGGCCTCCCTCATATAAAATGATTCGACATATAGGAAACACATAGCCACCACAAGAAATTAAAAAAGTAACTCAGCAACAAGATAGGTAGATCAAAACAATCAACACATCCGAGATTTCAAAGACATGCGCATTGCATCACTCCATGCACCATAATATGTAAAAGCATTCTGAAAGTCTCACTAAATTATCAATCGACATCGCATTTAACACATGCAGCAGATGCCTTCGATTATGGAGGATCAAAATCAGGAAGGCGAAACCGTCACTTCCTCATTGATCACTAAATCTAAATAATGCAATCCAATTAACCAACTCTATTCAACTAGGCAAGCCTAAAACCTTCCGAAGAATTAAGAGTGAGAAAGGTTCATTGACCAGACACGCCATAAGAAAATAAAAACACACGAAACGAATTGAGCTTATTTACGTTTCCACGCAACGTGAGTTTCCCGAATTTCCAGGAAAAAGGAGGATCGCGATAAAGCAATGAAATTGGGATCGCGGATCGAATGAAGGGACCGAAGAAAGGAATACCCAATTGCGAGGAGGAGGGCTCCAGTCCATCCCCAGAGGCAGCGGCGATTTGCCATCGTGACGGTGACTCGGGGGTCGGCTGCGGCGGCGGCGGCGGCGGCGGCGGTGGCGGAACTGGAGGCGTTGGCGTTGGGGTGGGCGCGGGCGTGGGCGTGGGCAATCGCGTAACTCGACGACGTCGAGGGGGTGGGAGAGGTCGGAGGCGAATCGAAGCGTTGAGAGAGCGCGTCGAAGCCTGGATCGGAGAAGCCGAAGTCGAACAGGGAGAAGTCGTTCGCGTACAGACTCATCTCCGATTTGATGAGAGGAGGTTTGGCGGCGGCGGAGGCGGAGGCGGAGGCGGAGGCGTAGGCGGCGGATGAGCTACGGCGCGTGGGCCCCACCCGCGCAGAGGAGACGGGATTTTCTGAGGCTTGTAGGCCCGCTTGGTTTCGGATCAGAAGAGGTTCAGGGGGAAAGAACAGCGACGCGTTCCCTTGCCTTCCTTCCCATCCTTCCCCGTGCTCCTGGATTTTCTTTTTCTAAGTTTTTATTGATTTTGGGAAAATAAAAATAATAATAATAATAATAATAATAATAATAATAATTAAATGCGCCGATTATCATAAAAATTTGTTGCCTAAGTCGTCTAGTCGAGATAGCACACCGAGAATCTCCAATTTTGTAATTAATCTACTTTGATTTGGGTTTTTTTTTTTGTTAAGCGAGTGCGAATATGATGTCAAAAAAATAGGAGGTGGTGTGGTTATAAGTGAAGGTAAAATTTATCGAAAAAGCGTAACATAGATAAAAAAAAAAAAAAAAAAAGATAGGTAACACAAAGGATCGGTCAGCCCACGACAATCGCCATGTGAGGACCAATGGTAGTTACTTTGTGGTGGCGAGCCATGGCCCTATCATTACCTGAGGGCAAGCAAGGGTCGCAAGCCCCTATTGACAAAGGAAGGACACCTGATTTTTAGTCTATTTTCATGTTGCGATGTCCATAGCGTCATATTGGAACTAGGTACAGTTCAAAAATCAAAGTTCATGTCAAATATTTTCGCCACTTGGAATATATTGAATTAACAAAGATACTGCTTTGATACGCTATTGATAAATTTTACTATTTAATTGAGCCTTTTGAAAAGCTTTTAGTGTACTTATAGCTTAAAAAAATTGTCAAGAAACCAAGTAATTATGTTAAGGCTCTTTCCCCTATCTGGCATTTTTCACATTGAAAAATTACTTTTTTACCTATCAATAACCAATTTTTTCACATGTAATTTTGGTAAGTTTTCAAAAAAGCAAAAAAAGAAAAGTAACTTTAGACCCATTGTAAATAAATAAATAAAATCTAGGCGTGATAAGTAATTTTTTACATGCAATAGCAAACTCCATAAGTCGCGACCTCGCTGTCGACAACACATCATGCACCTCTACATGTCTCTCGTTTTGGTAGATTTTACATTAATTCCTCGTTTATTTTCGTTTAAGTTATAAGGATCAAAACATAGGTTTTAATCATAAAAATCTCCTCTAACCATAGCTGAATCTGTAAACAAATTTTTGCTTAATTTTGTTTCCCAAGTTCTTCTTTCCTTCATACCTTTTTATAGTTGGGAGTTGGTTAGTTGGTTCATTTTTAATCATCAGAAAAGTAAATCTTTACTGGCTTTTATTTATGAGCAATCACGAGAAGTTTCCTTTACAAGAGCAGCCTTGACATCATAGCACGTTTGTCATTCACCTATCATGCCAATGTGCACGTGGGATGATTTCAATGTTCGATCAAGGCAACTGACACACACTAAAATCATGAACTTAACCGGTTCATATAACTTACAAAGCAATCTATGGACCTCTAGATCATCAAACTTCCGCACTCATGCCTCTAATTATCAAGAATTAATTGTCATGTAATGTAAAATCCCTTATATAGATTAATTTGGCAACTGGTGTCCAAGGGACGCGTGCGTGATCACGAATGGACAGCATATGAAAAGACATGAACAACTTTTGTTTAGATAAAATTGAACGGATGAGCAGCAAGTACATTATACCACAAGCATGAAGTCAGATGGCTGCCTCGCTAGAGAGGGAGAGTAATGAATGGTTTCAACTTTAGATGCGAGGGTAATATTGAAAAATAGCTAGCGAAACGAGGACAAATATAGCAAGAGTGTCTTAACTTATTTTTCGATCATGTAGATGCTACATTAAAGTAAAATCGATTATTAAAACGTCAATTTTGACAAATCGTCTTACGTCAATTTTTCGCTTAAAAAAAAACTGATTTTTTTAAAAAAAAATTTATTTATTATTTTATTTCCGTGTACACGGCGCAAAGGCCGGCCGGGACCGCGAAGGCCCTCGCTAGTTTTTCTAGCGAGACGAAAGGATGTTTTGATTTAATAATTCATCGGCATCGCACGGCGTCGAATCTCACCTAGGTAACTAACGTACACCGCGACGCACCGGATCAACCCCACCCTAAAGAGAAAGCCCAGAAAACGAAACTCCACAAGAGGAAATAAAATCCTCGGCGGATACATCCCGGCCAAATCCAACGGCCGAGATTAGATCCAACATCGAGGTGGGCTCTATCGATGGCCTACCTCCCCGCCCGCCCGCCCGCCCGCTCGGTGGACCTCAAAGTCCAAATCCAATTCGGTTTGTAAAAACGCCTTCGAAAAAAAAACATTTTTTCCGCTATTCTCGTGCGCGTCGTTTAAAGAAGAGACTCTGTTTCTCTCTCACTTTCTCTCTCCTCGCCTCGTCCCAAAGGTCGCACCTTTAATAGATGAAGGGCAAAAGGCCTCACGCAAGGGAGCGCTATTATATTTCCAAATCGAAGTTCATCACCGCTCCAGCCCTAGCCCCCTAAAAGAGGTCCATTAGGGTTTTCTCTCTCTCCCCCCCCCCCCAAAAAAAAAGCTCAAAGCTCGAAGCTTTGTTGCGGAGCCGAGCTCAAGCCCATACCCTCCTCTCCCTCCTTCCCCCTCCCTTCCCCAGCTACGAGACCAGACCAGACCGCTCTCTGCTACTGCTGGCTCCGAATTTCAAAAAAAGAAAAGGATCCTTCCTTCCTTCGTCGTTTTTTAATCGGGACCCCGTTTGAAATTGCCGCGAATTCGTCCCCCCGTGGGTAGCCGAGGATCTTCGCCGTGGTTCCCGCAAGAATGTGAGTGATTTTTCTGCCCCTTCTCGGCGTGGTTTTGCTTGTGGGTTCTGGGAGCTGTGGCCGTGTGTTCTTGTTTCTTGATGGTCGAATTGCGTCGTCTTTTTCTTCTTCTTTTTTTCACGTTTGATGATTCTTCTGCGGGTTCGCGCTGGTGGGTGGATGATCAAGAGAGTATTTTTTCTTGGGATTTGGGTACCCGACTATGTGGCTTTGAGTGGACACTGCGGTGTGGGTTGAGTTCTCCCGTTGAGCAGTTTTTTAGATTTTCGGGTGTGGATGTTTTCGCGTGGGTAAGAGGTGCACCGATTTTGACTTGGTGGGTACTGAATTTTCTAGGGTTTTGGTGTACGTACTTTCATTCGGGCTACGGCTGAAACTGAATTATAACAGCTGATGAATTTGTTATAATTTCCAGAAAACGGTTGTTTTTTTTTTATAGCTTTTGTGTTATGCTTTTGTAGTAGGCCGCCTAGGATTGGGATTTTTACTTCATATATACTCGGTTGAAACCTTGGCTTCGGCACGGCTCTGAAGGCATGGTGGTACGCATTTGGGTTGAGAAGAATTCGTATCATAGCCGAGATGGCCATTGATGGAACACTTTTGAGGCTGTATTCGCTATGAAAATCCATATGCTTACCACCGTCGTAGTTGAGACGCCTGAAATTTCAACCATGTTAGGAATTTCGGTTACTATGGGTTTAAGACTGATTAGGCCATTGTTGTGTTCTTGCTTTTTCCAAGAAGTGAATTTCAAGATGTTTTATCTGAGATCCAAGTAATTTAATGGAGTGAATATGAGCATGATTAGCGATTCATAAGTTCTATGTCCGCTTGGCAATGTCACCACGTGGCTCTTTTGGATTGGGTCTGTACTGCGTGAGCCACAGCTGTTACAGGTAGCATCTAAGCGTTAGATCATTGCATTGTTGAGGTCACACAGCATGTATGAGTGGGCACTTCTTTGCTAATATTACACCTAGCACACTAGATTGTAATTGTGATGTGCAATTGGTGCACCAAGCATCACTACAAGAGCACTATGGATGGCATGCCCAGATCCTGCAAAGCACGGAAAAGGGAAAATGGAGATCTTTTCCAAATTGCACTCGGTGATTTGGTTCATGTGAATTTGCGTCTCAATTTCAGCTTAGAGTTTATATCATTCGAGTTGCACAACTTGAGAAGGTTTTCGAGCTGTTTTGTAATTTGTTGAAGCTTAAGTTCTAATTCTCCAGTTTGGAAATAGGTGAAAATTTTATTTATTTTGTGGAAAAGGGAAACTTGTCTAGGAACCTTAGTGCTTTGGGTCCTTTGTAGTTTAATTTAAGCTACATTAGTTCATATGTGTGGAATGACGGATTTAATAAGGGTTTATTTTAGTTACTTACACATGGGACATTATATGTGCGGGTGGGAAAATTGTCTAGGAACCTTAGTATTTTGGGTCCTTTGTAGTTTAATTTAAGCTACATTAGTTCAGACGTGTGAAATGACGGATTTGATGAGGGTTTAGTTTAGGTACTTACATATGGGACATTATATGTGCGGGTGTGGGTTTTATTTGTTTATTTTTATTTTTATTTTTATTTTTTTGGGGGGGGCATTTGTCCACTAGCTCACTATTATGGTTTTTCACTTTGATTGACTACTGAGGCACCTGTTCATGCTGTCAACTTGACTGACAGATCAGAAGTGTTTGCCACATGGATGTCGGTTTTTTATTCTTCCTGCTGTATTTTCATATTTGAAACTGTGACGGCACAGGGATATAGAAATTTAGAGGAGATTAAGGCATCAATTTGGGCAATAATTTTTGCTTCTCGCGATGCTTGTATATCATGCGTCGTGGATTGTCTCTGTTTGCCAATTCCATCAATCTGGCGTTGGTTCCTTCTCATGTACTATTACCCGTAATATGTGTCTTTTTGCTTATTTCTGTGCTAATAAGAATTCCTTATTGTCTCATGCTTAAAGTTTTAAAGGTATGCCTGCATATGGTTGCAGGGATGCACCTTCTCCCATGGAAACCGATACCACTATCATTTCGGAAGTAGATACTGCTATCATTCCTCAAACAGATACCACCCATGTTCAGGAAACAGAGGCTGCTACTCTCCCAGAAACGGATGCTGCTATCAATCCTCAAACAGATTCTGCTGTCATCCCTGAAACAGAGCATGCTATCATCCCTGAAACAGAGCTTGCTATCATCCCTGAAACAGAGCATGCTATCATCCCTGAAACAGATCATGCTACTATTCCTGAAACAGATGATGCTGTTATCCCTGAAACAGATATGGATTTCGTCCCTGATTCAGATATGGCAATTGTCCCTGCTACTCCTGCTACCCCTCTCGATAATGAGCAACCTGGTTCAGAGACACAGCCTAATAAGCGCAGAAGAAAGAAATCTATCGTTTGGGAACACTTCACTGTAGAAACTGTGGGTCCTGGACATACGAGGGCTTGCTGTAAGCAGTGTAAGAAGTCATTTGCCTATATAACTGGCTCCAAGCTGGCAGGCACGAGTCACCTAAAACGGCACATTGCCTTGGGTATCTGTCCCGTCAGCCGCCAGAGGAGTCAACCTCTTGTTACATCATATACACCAGCTTCCAAGTCTGCTGGTGCTTATGGAAGTGCAACAGATCCACCAAAACGGCGGTACAGGACCACTCCTGCAATAGCAAATGTACCTCTTGACCAAGAGCGATGCAGTCTTGAGATTGCCAAGATGATTATCATGCATGAGTATCCTCTACACATTGTCGAACATCCAGGTTTCATCGACTTTGTACGGACTCTCAATCCCCATTACAATATGGTGAGCTTCAATACTGTTCAAGGTGATTGTGTAGCTATATACCTGAGGGAAAAGCAAAGACTTTTGAACCTCATCAGTACAATACCAGGAAGAGTCAATCTGACACTGGATCTTCGGACTTCAAACCAGAACCTAGGTTATGTTTTCTTGACTGGACACTTCATTGATAGTGATTGGAAGGTACATCGCCACATTCTTAATGTTGTAATGGTGCCTTATCCTGATTCAGATCAAGCTTTTAGTCAGGCTGTTGTGGCTTGCTTATCTGATTGGAATTTGGAAGGTAGGTTGTTCACCCTCACTGTTGATCAGTCCTTCTCCAGCGAAGCTGTTATTGCGAATCTGAGAGGTTCGACCTCAGTAAAGAATCCACATTTGCTCAATGGCCAGATACTGATTGGGAGTTGCTATGCGCATCTGTTAAATGGTCTTGCACAAGATGCTTTTGGGTCAATGGTGGATACCATTAAGAAAATACGGGATAGTGTGAAGTATGTGAAGACTTCAGAAGCTCATGAAGAGAAGTTTGATGAGCTTAAGCAACAACTTCAAGTACCTAGTACCAAGGACCTGCTGATTGATGACCAAACAAGGTGGGATACAACTTATCATATGCTTGTAGCTGCTTCTGAGCTCAAGGAAGTATTTGCCTGCTTCGATGCGTCCGATCCTGATTATAAATTAACCCCTTCAATGGATGATTGGAAGCAAGTAGAGACTCTCTGTTCTTATTTGAAGATATTGTTTGATGCCGCAAATATATTGACTGGCCCAACCTACCCAACTGCCAGTACCTTCTTCCATGAAGTGTCTAAACTTCAGTTGGATCTCACACATGCTGCAACGAGCCAGGACCCATTTGTAAGCAACCTAATCAAGCCTTTACAAGAAAAGTTCGACAAATATTGGAGGGGATGCTGCCTTATATTGGCGGTTGCAGTAGTCATGGATCCAAGATTCAAGATGAAACTTGTAGAATTTAGTTTCTCTAGAATTTTTGGCGAGGATGCTGAAACGTGGATTGGACTTGTTGATGAGGGTATTCACGAACTCTTTCTTGATTATTTTTCACCCACTTTTCCTCTTCCGGAAGCTCCAATGGAGAACGGCACCGAGAGCATCATAAAATCAGAGCTGCCAGATGAAGGAATGCCTCAGGAAGGAGTGTCTCATGAAGAGCTGCCACATGATGGTACGGTCATCTCCTTTGGGGATGGGCTTTCTGATTTTGATGTCTACATTTCAGAGATTACTAGTGGCCAGCAAACAAAGTCCGAGTTAGATCAATATTTGGAGGAGTCTCTTCTGCCGAGGGTACAGGACTTCGATCTATTGGGTTGGTGGAAATTAAATAACCTGAAGTACCCCATTCTTTCCAAGATGGCTGCTGATGTTTTGTCCATACCAATCTCGATTGTTGATCCTGGTTCTGTCTTTGACACCCAAAGCAAGAAGATTGACGGTTATCGCAGTTCATTGCGTCCAGTTACACTTGAAGCTCTTGTTTGCGCCAAGAACTGGCTCCAGTCTGGATCGTCCGAGACTTCTAATGCATTTGTGAAAGCTGAAGTTTAGGTTTAGAATTTCAAAATTTCTTTTCTACTTTTTTAGTTTAGCTTATCTTTGTGTGGATGATTATTCAGAGGTTGAATCAGTAGATGCTGACTGGTGGATTCTTGATTTGCGCTCATGTGTTAGATCCGTCCCCCTTTCCAATCAAATTAATCATAGTATTTTTGCATTGTGGTTGCAATTTGGATTTTCATTGTGTTTAATAGTTCGGCTAATTTGGGATCTGTTCAAAACAGCATCCCTCTGTCTGACTATTATGGCCGTCTTCCACAGAAATGCTGCATGTCATGTGAGTTTGCACTTGGACATACGCTGTGATGCAGATGATATTATCAACTACAGATCTTGATCATTCGGAATTTATATCCCAAAATCTTGTCTTCCTACAAGACAGGATCGGCCAAATAAAGCGTACTATGAAACTGCCAAATTCTTAAACTTGGCTGCCTCGTCAATTTGTCCTGCAAGAAGAGCGAATGCGACCGAATGAAAAGCAATTCTCCTCCACCAAAAAACTAATGGGTTGTGATTTGATGAACCGCATGTGTTTTTGAGGATGAGTATGTGCCCAAGTGGAGTTAAACAATCTTAACTTCACGTAAAAGGATGATTACTAAAGCTTTTCTTTGCCCATGAGCTTCGTTCTCCCTTTTACATCCAACTGGACTCATCAATGAAGGCGGTTCATTTAATTTCCATCTTCTGCTGTTAAGACTGATGCTAATGCATATACGATTACTTATAAATTAGAGTTCTGCTTCTTGGTAACAAAAGTTAATTTTGCTTTGATGGCTTTCTCAATGTTACCGAAGAGCAACTTACACTAGTTACGCAATGAGCTGAAGCTTCCCATTCTGTGTTTTTGTCTCTAGGAATGTCCGGGTCTCCCTCAGTATTGATGTATTAAGAACAGCTTCACAGACTAGTTACTTACCGCCTTTCTAGCAACAAAGTGGTGTCTGGTGATGGACCTACTTCACCTTGGGAGCAAACCTACTGTCAATTAGCAAGACCGTAGGAAAGGGTGCCGTTAAGCCATAAAAGAGAAACAAGCTGACAGCTCTTCACACATCCATTCCAGGCGCTCCAAGGTAAGATTTGTCATATGGAATCAATAAATTCAACCGAGAAGGGGAGGAAACACACAAAAAACTTCAGTTATGCATTTCAGCTGACTTATAAAAAACCAAAAGGTACACCTGCTCTCCCATAATCCTAACTCAAAAAACAAAAAATCCTGTAATTATTCCAGCCAGCATTTTGACTAGTTACATAAGAATGCAAATCAAATGCATCGACCCTTCCACTAGAACTCACTCTCCCATGTCTATTCATAGCTGTATGGCTTGTCACTTAGGAAATAAGGCCCATCTAATTCTTAGTGGAGTCAAACTGTGGCTGCTTAATTTCGCCCAGAGGTTACAACTGAATGATACACTTAACAAATCAGCCATTATGAATCGCCTCCTCCAAACATACCCATCATATCCTTGCCACCCATTTGCTTCATCAAGTTCTGTAAACCACCCATGCCACCAATCTGCTTTAGCATCTGAGGTGGAAGAACTCTGCTCATGTGCTGTGCATTCATGTTTCGAGACCGCATGTTCATATCACCCCGGGTCGGGATCTTAAGTCCCTTCATTTTGCTCCAAATCTTGGCAAGCCGCTTATACTCTTCCAACATTTCCATAACTTCTCTGATGTGGCGACCAGAACCCCTTGCTATCCGCATGATTCTAGAGTCATTCATGATCTTTGGATTTGAACTGTCTAACTCTGAAACAAATCGAACTTGTTTAATCAGGCTCAGAGGCAAGGATTTGAATTTAAAACTTTCACTGCAGCCATAAGCCAAAATAATAAACAGCTAAACTATATATTACTGCATGACTTGCCTTCATTTGTCATTGAGTCCATCATGGTCATGTATCTTTTGATCTTTGCCTGGCTTTCTTTCTCTTGACCCTTTGGCATCAGTTCCGAACTGAACCCCGGTAGCATTGAAAAAACCTTGATTCAAGATGACCGAACCATTAGCCTGGATCATCGACTGATCTTGACATGGCACATGCTTGTGCATTCTCTTTGCACAAATCTCAAGATAAAAGCGTGCAATGATAAGGTAAAGCATAATATCCAATGATGGAACAAATACAAACCTGGCCAATTGGACCCATTTTAAGGATGTTCTGAAACTGTTCATACATAATTCTCAAGGTAAAGTTCCCTTCAGAAAGCTTTTGTAGAAGCTCAGGCTGTTGATCTTTAGGCACCACTTCGTGAATTTTGTCCATAAACCCAGACCAGTCCCCCATACCTATGTGGAAAAAAGGTTTCCACCAAAATATTAAACCACTAAAGGACGCATCTCATGCTCATACATATCAAAAAGACACATTGCAAGGCAGAACCCAAATGAAATTACCTACCTAATAGCCGGCTAACGAAAGGCTTAACATCAAACACTTCAAACTCGTCCATATGTTCTCCAGTACCTATAAAGATCACGGGACTTTTCGTTGCTGCAACACTGCACATGTAAACAAATAAATTCACACCAAAGGAAGATGCATATAAGCATTTTTATGTTCGAAAGTATCATAAGCTTAAGAAATCTTCAACAGCTAAAAACTATCCATGTGGGGTTCCTAACTAATTTTTTTTTTTTTTCTTGTAGAGAATATTTCACCGTCAGTCCCATAAAAATAATAATCACTTTCAATTACAACAGGTGTAAATGTTTCATTATGTGATCTTTTACCTAAGCTGACATATATTACATAACCCAAAAAGTATGAAGATTTAATGATTAGAATCCAATGAAGAATATAACCAGTGATATTCATTGCTGAGCATAGCCACCGCTATTTAGAGAAACACGCACATATACACAGAACATATATAACCAACTGCAAGCTAGCAGCAATCTACTACACAGACTCATATTGCAACCATTTGCAAACCTTTTGCACATTAATCCACTCTATTACCCCATTCAAATACTAGAAAACCACTTCAATGATGGCGACTGTGAGGAGGGAAATTATGGGAAATAAAATGGTATGTCTCTGACTAAACCAAAATAACACTTACGCACTAAGAGCACCACCTCCCTTTGCATGACCATCCATCTTAGTCACAATAACAGCCCCAACAGGAACACTTTGCTTGAATGCCTGTGCTTGATCAAATGCAGCTTGACCAATGCTACTGTCCATAACGAATACAATGAGATCTGGTTTCTGCAGCATATCATGTAACATGTTAAAATCTTAAAGAAGCAGAGATCCACTTGTAAATGTGCAAAAGGATCATATGCTACCGTTGCTTCAGAAACTTGACGCATTTCTTCAAAAAGAGCAGCCTCCTGCTTGTGTCGCCCACTCGTGTCAACAATTATGAGATCACAATTTTCCTTCTTAAATGTCTCCACACCTTCGACAGCAATTTTCACAGGATCCGATTCTGTGTAACTGTCACAGAACTCGTATCATTTGATGGCCAAGAAATTGCATCGAAACACAACAGTCCTAAATGTTCGTTTCTGTGAGCCCACTCGTGAGTAGATGAAGGATAAACTAATCAACATGAGAAAGAATTTATGCATGATGAAAACATGTGCACATGGAGACCTTAAGTTCACTTTTACAATATCTGTCAGTCCTAGTCATTGTGTTTGAGGAACTAGGAGTATGCATACAGGAGCAGATCAAAATGCAATGCACAAAAGAAAGTACCTTCCATAAAATGGAATTTTAGCTTTAGTGGCATTCTGCTTCAACTGATCAAAGGCACCAGCTCTAAAAGTATCAGCACAGACAAGAGCCGGCTTCCAACCTTTCTTTTGATGATAGTATGCATACTTGGTACATGTCGTGGTCTTACCCGATCCTGTCATAATAACGCATACTTGAATATTCTATTCACACATCAAAGCATAAGCAGTGTATAAAGCCTCCAAACAAATTGTAACCACTTGAAGAGAATGCACGGATACAACAAAGGATAATCCATTTCCCAAGTAACTAAATTCACGAACAGCAACTCAAGTCAAAGAAGATCTTTAAGTACCTTGTAAACCGACAAACATGATGATACTTGTCTTTCCTTTCTTAGGAGTAAAGGAAGGCTTCCCAGGATCCAACATGTTGCATAGCTCATTAAATATGGCCTGAAACAAAAGCCGCCACAAGTGAACCACATGAGTACTTCTTGATCACATTCAGCCGCATGTGAGACAAAATTCTGACACGCAGTGCCAGTGACAGATATGTCCTTAAAATTCGACCAAGCAGATCGAATAACACGATATACACATCTCCAGGAAATTCCATCCATCCCAAAGACACAAACAAGTATTTGGGAAAGAGCTATGCTGAAAGAGAAGATCATATCAACACTAAAAATAAGAACTAGCATTTACGGTTGCAGTAATGTCTTAATAAACTAAAGTTCTTCCACACGAGATGCCACCCGAAGTAACACATTATATCTGATCTCCATATGGCGAATGAAAATCAACTACATATCTAGAAAGGAAAACAGGGCGTTTCCTAATCAACGCTTCATACCAAGGCACTTTTTCAAAATGAGAGCCCATCAAATTGGAGTCCAAAATCTTAAACATCCTCAAAATTAACAAATTCCAATCACATAAAGGGAAAAAAAAATTACATATACGAACTTCTATCAAAGAAAACTCAATCGCGATCGCTGATTCACACGGCGGGACATGTCGAATTTTCTAATAACACTGAGATCCCAGCCTAGTGTCAACATAGGCATGCCAATAACCCACATCATGAAGCACCTTCCTACACATCGTAATTGAATATTTTCCGAATTCAATCCAAGACAAGCCTCTATATAAACTTCATCAAATTCTATGCAATAATTCAGCGAAAATTCATCAAAGCCCATGCCAATTCACCGGTAACTTACCGATACCTCAGGCCCCAAAAACAAAAAAAAAAAAAACTGAATTTCCCAAAACAAAAACACGCGCACACACCTGCTGGATGATCCTGCGCTTGTTGTGGCCGGCGGCGAGATCCTCGATGTTGACGATGCGCTTGATGTTGTTCTGCATGTTGCGGACGAGCTGGAACTGGACGTCGGCGTTGAGGAGGGCGCGGTTGATCTCGTTGAGGCACTCGTTCAGGACCTTCTCGTCGATGATCGTCGCATTGCTCATCTGCTGTATCGCGCGGGTGATGGTCCCGCCTAACTGTGCCAACACCATCTTCGCTCGCGCTGCTTCGGGAACACGAGGGGGATGAAAGGGAGACGGACGCGGACGCGAACGCCGATCGCGATGAACGATCGGGGGACTCTAGGGCTGGGGGAATTCCAGAGAGAAAGGGCGATTGAGAGGTTCTGATCTATCGGAGATTCTCTCTTAGGGCTAGAAGAGGAGGAAGAGGAAGAGGAGGGGTAAAAAGATAACGTTTATTATTTAGGGAAAAGACACCAAAAATCCTAAATTATGACACATTTGTCTCAAATTTTTTCGTAATACGAAAAAATATTCTCAAATTTTGTGCTCATGTGACGCTAAATTTGTATTAGTGCAATATATTTATCTCAAAATTTTTCTTATAACACCAAAAATCCCAAATTTATATTTATGTGATTTTTATTTTTCTCAAATTTGAAGTAAATGTGTCATATAAAGATTAAGTAATTTTGGGTAAATGTATTTGATACAGGTATTAGGTTTTCAGTGTCTAAAAATTGGAAAAAAAATTTAGATAAATGTGTTATAATTTGCACAATTTAGAATTTTTGATGGTTTTTTCCTATTATTTTTTAAAGGAACCACTCAACCTACACCTAATAGGACACATACCAGATCGGTCTCGATATTCATTTTTAGCATTTTTGTTCTCCTTAAATTGATACACTGGAAAAATGGATGACTCCATAGGCTAGCTCACGAGTTAATGAGGAAGCTTCGCTCTAAGTCGTGGATAAAAACAAACCGAAAAAGAACATTTTTGTGACTATTATTTTATGCATCTACACAGACGGACTGCATTTTTCTCGTACGGCACTTGCTGCACTTGCTGGGTTAGGATTGGATCCGCCCTTGTCTTGGCACATCAAGATGAATTCGATTCTATTCGCCTTATTTATTTATTTAAGTAGGTTCTGCTCCGCGGTAATAAAATTGGGATTGCTTCGATGGCTCCTCTCTCAATGTTGCAGAATAGCAGGTTACGCTAGTTATGCAGTGATCCGAAGCTCCCCCATTCGCGTGCTTTTGCCCCTAGGAATGTCTCAGTCTTCTTCAGTTTTGATGTATCATAAACACTCAAAGGACCCGTTTATTTCACAAAAATTATACTTAACATATATTTCCCGAAAAGTCATCTTCCAAGGAAAATGAAATATTTTCAGGTATTTTTCTGTAAACCAAAAAATAAAATGAAAAAATATTTTATGTCGTTTGGTATAGAAAATCTGATATGATTTTTAGAAAAATTATCAATAAATTCTAATTTTTGATTTTTTTTTTACTTTAATTTTTTTTCTGTTTTCTTTGTTCTTCCTCCTTTTTCCTCAACCAATCGTCACTATCAACAGCTGCCGATTGTCGTCATCGACTACTGCCGATCATTACCAATCAACGATTAGTCGTCAGTTTCCAATTGCTGGTCATTGCCATCGACGATCGCCACCACCGCCAATTAGTTGCCGATTGTGCATCATCATTGTCATCGATCATAGAAGGTCACCAATTTTGGGCAAGGCTCAAACTCGCTTGTGACCGGCTGAGAAAAAAATAGAAAGAAAAAGAAAGAAACGAAAATAATTAAAAATCTCAATATTTAAAAAAATAAATATAATTATATTTAAAAATTATATATTTTTATAAGAACAAACATTTCATTAATAAAAAACCCAAGCCTAAGCACCAAGGACCTACACATGGCCATTTTTGTCCCCAGCTTCAAGGTCGAGACCAAGAGTTATTGTTTTAGGAACCCGAGCGTGACCTTTACCAACCAAGGCTAGGGTGTCAAATCATTCAGTATGAGCGTCAAGGTTCAAGCCTAACCTCGATGGACCCGGGCGTGGGTGCTGAGGGCCCTACCCTGAGCACCAAGGTCTCAACCCCGACATTGACGAACCTAGGCTCGGCCGCCGAAGTCTTGGTCTTGAACGGATCAGAGAACCATTGTTGGGGTGTTCGTAACTAAACATCAATATCTAGTGCATTTTCCGATTCTTATGTAACTTTTGATAGGAAAACATTTTTCATTGACTTGTTTTCCTAAGCAAATTGGGCATCAGAATATTTTCTGCAAAACAAACGGACCATTGGACTAGTTATTTACCGCCTTTCTAGCAACAAAGCAATGTCAGGCGACGGATCTACTGCACCTTCGGAGCAAACCTGCTCTAGTAGCAAGATCGTGGGAAAGGGAGCCGATAAGCCATAAAAGAGAGAAACCAGTTCATCAGCTTCATTACACATCCAATCCAGACACTCCATGGTATGATTCGTCAGATGGAACCAAGAACTTCAACCGAAAAAGGAAGGTAACACGCCAAAAAACTTCAGTTAGCATTTCAGCCGACTTTAAAATAAAAAATCACCTGCTATTCCTTAATCATAACTCAAAAGACAAAAATCTCGTAACTAATTATTCCAGGCAGAATTTTGACTAGTTACATAAAGAATGCGAATCAAATCATCAGCCTTTCCACCATAACTCACTCTCCCATGTCCAAGCGTAGCTGTATGGCTTGTCACTCGAGGAAACAACGCTCGTCTAATTCTAACCGAAGCCAAACTGTGGCCACTTAATTTCGCCGGGAGTTACAAATGAATAATGCACATGACAAATCAGCCATTATAAATGGCCACCTCCAAACATACCCGTCATATCCTTGGCGGAACCCATTTGCCTCATCAAGCCCTGTAAACCACCCATACCCACCAATCTGCCTTACCATCTGAGGTGGGAGAACTCTGCTCATGCGTTGTGCATTCATGTTTCGAGACCGCATATTCATATCACCCCTTGTCGTGATCTTAAGTCCCTTCATTTTGCTCAGGCTCTTGGCTAGCCTCTTATACTCTTCCAACATTTCCATGACTTCTCTGTCGAGGCGACCAGAACCCCTTGCTATCCGCATGATTCTAGATTCATTCATGATCTTTGGATTTGAACTGTCTAGCTCTGGAACAAATCGAACTTTGTTTAATCAGGCTCAGAGGCAAGGATTTGAATTTAAAACCTTCACTGCAGCCCCAAGCCAAAATAATAAACAGCTAAACTATATATTACAGTATGACTTGCCTTCGTTTGTCATTGAGTCCATCATGGTCATCTATCTTTTGATCTTAGCCTGGCTTTCTTTCTCTTGACCCTTTAGCATCAATTCTGAATTGAACCCCGGTAGCATGGAAAGAACCTTGATTCAAGAGACCAAACCACGGCACATGCTTGAGTGTTCTCTTTGAATGAATCTCAAAAGAAAAGCATGCAATGATAAGGTAGAGCATCATATCCAATGATGGAAGAAATACAAACCTGTCCAATTGGACCCATTTTAAGAATGTTCTGAAACAGTTCATACATAATTCTCAATGTAGAATTCCCTTCAGAAAGCTTTTGTAGATGCTCAGGCTGTTGATCTTTAGGCACCACTTCGTGAATTTTGTCCATTAACCCAGACCAATCGCCCATACCTATGTGGAAAATAGTTTTCACCAAAATTTAAACCACTAAAAAATGCAACTCACCCTCATACATATCATTAAGACACATTGAAAGGCAGAACCCAAATGAAATTACCTACCCAGTAGCCGGCTAACGAAAGGCTTAACATCAAACACTTCAAAGTAATAAGATGTCTTTGGTTCTTCGGTTTCTACAATAAGTATTCTTTGCAATGGTATTACTTTGAATAAAAATATGTCTTCATCCCCTTTAGTGTGAAAAATCATGAAGATCAAAAGTCTTTATTTTGTATTTCCACATTAAAGAATTAGGTCAAAAATCATAGACAATCAATTAATTAACGTGTCGTACGCATTGATTTAGGTCACATCAAGCCTAAAGTGAAGAATAAAGACATCTGTCCAAACCGAAACTGGAACATATACCAAAACTCACAAAAAGCACATCCGCGAATTCAATTCTATAACCTAATGGGTAATTGATGGCTTTGCATCATAATTTAAACCATTTACTAAAAATCAGGAAGATGATGAGCTTCTTACGATGCCTTTATTTCGCTGAAAATGAATAGTTTAGAAGTGATTTTTCTAAAAATAATCACATTTGAAATAATTAATTAATTAAAGACAATTCATTATTGACAATAATTTAGACCTGATAAAAATATTTTTCATCCATTTTTGTTGACAATACAATCAATCATTTTTAGAAATAAATTTTTCAACTTTTTTTCCCCAAAATAAATAAATCCTTAGAACCTTTCTGGAAAACTCGAGTAATTTACATTCAAAAGACCAAAAATGCAGGGTGCCGTGTTTATTCGAGGAACTTGTTGCGGCACCGGTCGGCATGAAAAAAAGCAAAAGGATGACAAGGAATTTTCCATTGATCAGTCGGGGAGTTCTCTCACATACAAAGGTCCGTTGAGAAAACAGTACTTACTGGATCTTCCACCTCAATGAGCAATGAACAAATTGTTAAACATAACTCCATTGATTACTGAAGGAAATTACAAGCAGATTTCAGACGACAAACAGAATCAGAGAAATGAACCCCCAACATCAAAATTGAACCCTATTGGATAAATCTTCGACCCAACTTCAACTTTCCTACAATACAACACCTCATCTGGTGATATGAAGCATACTGCAAGACTAGTAAGAACGGAAAGGGGAAAATATGCAGGACGGGCTCTGCAGAACTCCTGCCGGCACTGTTCTCCTTTCATCTATTTTCATAGATAGAAAGACCACTGTCAACTTCGAGTTGCTCTATAATATGTATAAAGGAACATAGTCACCAAGGACGAAACATCTACTTGGTTTTGAACCGTTCCAGGAGAATGATCCAAAATCAGAAGACATCGGGAGGATAACTCCCATGGAAAGAGTTGCTTTGCTGGGCCTGTCTCAAATGCATCGACAAGGCATAGTTGTTGACCTGGCAAGACAGCAAACACGTGCAAACATTCTCACCTTATGCTAAAATAAGCCAAGTGATACCTAATAAACATCTAGTAGAGCAGTTCAGGCGACGGACCTCAAGTACTCTTAACTGTTCTTGATACTGAGATACTAACTGCTTCAGGTGCTGCAGCTCACGATTCTTCTCCTCATGTTCCTTTTGACGTTCATGTTGAATAGCCACAGCACGTTTGAGAATTGTGTTCTCCCGAAGGACTGCCTCCATTTGCTCCTTCAGCATCATATGTTCCTGAGAAATGAACAGAATCACATGCCAATTTTAAAGTTCCACGCGATTACTTAATAAAGGATATACTTACCACAACTACTAGACCGATCAATGCAGAAGAACAGACATTACTGTGTTTTTTTCGTCACATCTCCCGGCCCTAATCAGTGCAAGGGACGTTTGATGGTTTTAATTTACAGGCATGAAAAAGTTATAGTTGAAGAGACTAAACACTAATTGTTCTTTTAGTTGAACAGTAATTGAATCAAGACTCTGTACAGAAAGACAAGCCAAATTTTCTGACATCTGATACATTTCACCTTTAAGAGGATGGCAAGGGCATACCACATGAGTGTTCCTCATCCTAAGAGATATTTCTAGGAGGTAGACAAAACAAACACCAAACTAAACAATCATGTCAGGAGCCTCACAAACCCAATTGTCAATGGGTAGTGACTAAGACAAAACTGCTGGCGATTACCAAGATAAACATAACAGATATAGCTTCATAAGCTGATTAAAGTAACCTCAGATAGTCTAAGGAAACACCATGACATAACAACTAAAGCACAGCATGTCAAAAACCATATACGAATTGACAAGTACCTTCTGGACACTTTTAACAGCCTCAGCCCCAGCTTGTCCACCGACAGACTGTTCAAAAAACTCAAGCACTCTTGTGGCACGTGCTCTGGCATCATCTAAACTTGTGGCGCTCATCATTTCTTTCACAAATACATCCACCCACCCTGCACCATCAATGGGAAGGTTGGTTGATGGCTCACAAGGTACATCAGCATCATCTCTATCACCTGTCAATGAAAATTCAACATCATTGGCCTGATCAAGGCAACATATGAAGAATAAATCCCAGCAAGAATTCCATCTGAATAAGTTACACGAAATTCCAGCCCTTAAAATAAAGAGAATGTTGATTCATATCCTCTGCGCAATAAAAACAAAAACCATTATCAATCCCCACAAAGATTTCAACATATAACACCTGTTTCATTCGCTATAATTGATGAGGATCAAAACATTCCTGCCTAGGAGAAGGACATAATTGCAGATGATGGTCGAATCCATCTCCTTCCCTTTTCCACTCCAGTCGACTAGTTACAAAAAACAGGCTTTGAGTTTGCACGAACTGAAAAGGCACATAAGAAGAATCATCTACCTTGGTCAACATTAACACCGGGTTCTTCAGAAAACCCTCCATTATCCACGACAGGACCCAAACAGAGCTCGTGTAGCCTCCTAATGGCAGCCTCTACATCGTCCCCGCATTCTACCAATGCTCTCTCGAGAATCTGAGAATGAAATCCATCAAGTTTATAAGGCACTGCAGGCCCGCGACAGTCCAGAATCCAAAAAACACGCGAATCGTTAGCCTACAGCTTGCCAAAAGAACCAGACAGGACTATCGAACTCCGATTAGAAAAGGAAAGAAACGGCAGTTACGCCCTTGCCCGCACTAATGCCAATCACAGACTGCCCCAAAGAACGAACCGGAAAACGCTCACTAGTTAGCTTCAGAGTCCACCGGACGTCGTTTTATACGATTTTTCATGCCATACGGATTCTACAGCGAACAAGCAGATAACGAGAGACCGCGAGAGGCACCACCTGGGGTTCCATGTGGGGAAAAAGCTGGAGGAGCCGATCGAGGTGGGCCGCCGCCGTCGCGGGCGCCGGCGCCGGCGCCGACGAGAACCAGACCGGGGGCGGAGAAGACGAGGAAGACGACGGGGAGAAGCGGCGGATCTTCTTGCAGGACGGAGGCGAGGGGGCGAAGGTATGTCGTCGAACAACGATCGCTTGCTCCCGCAAACTACTGCAGACATTATTGCGCCGCCGCAGCCGCCTCGGATTCCGATCTCGCGCGAATCGCCCGCGCCCGCCGGTCGCAGTTCCTCTTTATCCGTTCCAGCCGGATTCGATCCGAATCGAGGTCGGAGACGAAGGCGACTCGGATTTGGGGGGATTCGTGAATTAGGGTTTTTGGAGAGAGGAAGGGATTTCTTTGGGGGACTCGGCTTTCGAGCGGAGGAGGTTTGGGAATGAAGGAGAGCGGTCCGATCAAGAGAGAGGGGGAGGCTTTTATAGCGAGCGGTGGCGTGGAGTTGGGGGGCGAGTTTTTAAACGGGGGAGGGAGGCGCGTGGGCGCGAGTGGTCGGCGCAATGGGGCGGGGGTGTGACGTGGCGCGGCAGGTGGATCGCCTGTCGGGATTTTTGGGGGCGGGGGGGGCGGATAACTCGTAATTTCATAAAAAAAACTTATTTAATTTAGTATCGTACCGTATAAAAAAATTCAAATTATGCCGCCGTAACTGAAATATCCCGAATTGTTTTTTTGTCACTAAAAGATCTTAATTTACTTGTTGTGACACATATATTTCAATTTTTTTCTATTTTAAAAAAATCATAAATTTATATTGATATGACAATAATACATTTGATGGAATTAAAATAAATTTGAATTTTTTTCGCAACACAAAAAATTTGGATATTTCTATTTAATTGGTGAGTTTATGGTTTTTGGTGACATAAAAAAGGTTGATGTTTTTGTGTTGGATATAATTTGGAGTCTTTTTTTATTTTTTTTTAAGCATTTGTCCTTTAACTTATAGGAAAAAGGATGAAAAGACAAATTTTGTTCTACTAATTCACTTGGGTAGAGGCCTATAATCACCATTCAAATTGATCGGTCCTACCCCCAATGATATCGGTGATGTTTTTATGAAACCGCATGATGTGTTCTTTTTTTTGTGCGATTAAATATGAATTCCTAACCTGATTACCAAATAGTAATTGGTCACATCTCTTATTAAATAACTTTGGCAAGAGAGCCTTGGTATCTCTTTAGGCTAATCTCATTTGGCACTCATTCGGGCTTCTTAATCACTTTTGTAGCAACGAAATGATGAAATCTTTTGATCAATAACTCAATAATCGGCGGTGGAGATGAACGAAAACAATATCACACATGCTTGTGTCATGCTTCAAGAGTGATTCATTTCTAGCAAGAAATTTGTGGGCGACAAAGAAAATTTGGAGAAAAATTAACCAAGATTAGGGCAAAATAGAAGTAAAATAGACTGATTTTTTTTCCTGTTTTTCCCTTTAAAACAAAGGATTTTCTAACAAGTTATCCATGGGCGGTTTTCTTGGGCCGTTTTATTTTGGGCTTTGAGATAGAACGTGGGCCATGGATACTGTTTATGCATATTCCCATCATAGGTCGTCGAAGCTCAGTCGCATAGAGGAATCTCTGCGTCAATTCCTACTTTCAAGTTTTCAGATTCTGTCCTGACCAAAAGACAAAAGTTCTAGATTCTGGACGTACTAATTCAATCTAAACTCAACCATAGAAGTGAATGGCGGCAAATGGGGCCAAGCCGCGCTAGTTTCGCCCTCTACGACACTTGAATTTCACAGCCCGAACCGGGTATGCTTAGGCACACAAACAAGAGGAAATTCAGACCGATTTTTGTACAAAGTATGAACAAGAAATTTTCCACACAAAGAGGTCACAATGTCATCCGAAGTCAATCTAACATTGGAGCATTGGCTCTTCAACGCAGTCGGCTAAAAGCATGGTAGAGTTTGGTCTCCTCTGATCATTGAAAGGATTGGCCTACTCCAATACTTATTCGATGTGCGCTGAGAAAGCATCTTATATACTATTATGAGGACGCTGGCTAGATGCCCCTACTACACAAGGAAGCCAATGCAGAGCCAGCGACCCTATTTTTGCCTTTAGGGTTCGACATTGGACGGTTCTTTGTCGAAGGAAGTAACCGGCGGTGTAGAATAATGAACAAATGCTTCATCAGATGCAGCCCATGTATCAGTCCCAACCTGAGGTATTTGGGAAAGAAAATGGTCTTTGTATTTAAAAGTCATCTCATTGGTTCGGCAAAACGAAAATTATCCGCTCCATACACTTGATAAAATTCAACAATATCTTAGGTTGTTCCGGATGACAAAGTATATCTTAAAATGAGAGGATGTTACCTGTCAAATTCATCTTTCAATGGTGGGGCTCCACAAGAACAAACAGTGGCTTCTCTTTCAGCTCACATTCTCCCTGCAACACAAGCAATCAACCAATGGAAACCAAGTGGAACCAAAGAATGGACAAGAGGTCCATATCTCCAGAATTGCACTCTGCGCTCACATGTGTGTCAAAGCACAAGAGTTCACAGCAAAAACGTCAAATTGACTGCAAGTTAGCTTAGCTGATCAGTCCAACAAATTCAAGCTATCACTTGTTTGTGACTACTTTATCTGCTACAGCTGAGCTAAAACACATTTCAGTTCAATAAACAGAGCAGACACCGTAACTGACAGGGGACCCCATAAACCTCATGAACAAAACTTCTGCACAGCATAGCTGATAAGCAGTTATAGCTTGATCTCATACAAAATAACAAAATGTATACTTGACACAACACCAGTACAACAAAAAAAAGCCTGTTATCGAGAAGAAGTCCCTTTCAACATTGAGTTAGGGAAGATATGCATGGTTAGATAGTTAACCTGAATGATCATACAATTCCCTTTTCTAGAGTACATAGAAAAGGATAAGTGGCAAGAGAAATGCGTGCATGAAAACTGGATGATGCGAGAAGGAAAATCCATCAATGAGTTCAAGCAAGATTGAACCCATGGATAAGAAATTACCAAACTGCTTTATTTGAGGATTACCTGGACAACAGGCGAACCAACAACACAAGCACACTCAACCACTTCAGCCTGAAAACGTTCTGTTCAGCAGGACCAATTGTGTGTATCTTAGTCATGGAATTCACATTTAGAGAAGGCAAAACTGGATGTTTTATGGCAAAGACAAAGGTGAGAGAAAGCGAGAGCCCGAGAGTTCAACTGACCTAGAAGTCTTATTGCAGCAGAAAGGGTCCCACCAGTGGCTACCAAATCATCGATAATTATGGTACGTTCCCCCGGCTGAACAGCTCCAACATGCATCTCGAGTTGATCAGTGCCATACTCGAGTTCATATGGTTCAGATATGATTCTTCCTAAGGTTCAATCAAATATTGGAAGCTTCAATTGAAATTTTACTGCTAGTACTGTATTAAGGACTAGCTAGAAGTAGCTACAATTCAAGACTATTAGAAACTCCAATAAAAGAAGGCAGGAAGAAAGGCCGTTCCACTACATGCAACTCTAAGACAGTGTGAAGCACAGGGCTCCTAACACAAATATCCTAAAACCCTGGAAGTGCCAAGTCGTCTGCTTCATGACAAGCAGATCACAAGGACCAGATGCTTCAAACAACTTGATAATCAACAATGCTTCAAGCACTAAAACAGAAGTATACCTATCATATTTCTAACTGCTTCACTGATTTTACCCTATGACCTGTTGGATTGTCCCAGAATTCTTTCTCATCAATGTATTGACATTACCACAAAAGCAGAGTTAACAAGCACGAGATCTCTACTGAACCTGATAATAGTCAATTCACCAACTAGACTGTCGTCACTTATTTGGAAAAAGATCGATAAATTAGTAATTACAGGAACTCGGCGAAAGTTCACCTGGCAACTTCCCTGGTTTCCGGAGAGGGACAAACTTGGCACCGATACCCAAAGCAATAGATGGCCCAAATATGAATCCCCTGGCTTCAATGCCTGAAACATAACTTGACATCGGATATAGTAAGAAAGAGAAACAGAACTCTGATGTAGCACACTTGTACAGGGTAATTGAAAGAAAGATCATCACGCCCAAAATGAGAGAAACGAAGGGACCCTTGATATGAAGAAAATAAGAAAGGCAGATCTTCCTGAAATCTTTTTGCTGAACAGAGTCATTTCACAGCTGAACAAGAAACCAGGATGATCAACAGCAGTTGCATTAAGCAAGCAAACCACTTATATGGATTGATAGACAGTTACCGGCCGGTTATTATGTACTTGCACGCGTTTTTGCTTGTCAAGAATCAGCTAGAACTGCCGGAACCACTAAGCATGGTGAGACAGTATCCAATCCATCCCCTTTAACAGGAAAAATTGTATTGATTTTTGAAGACTGTGATATAAGAAATAACTTTCTGCTCTTGCCAAAAGTAGATAACTTATAAACAATTTATGTGAACTTGGGCAAATCCCCTGCCTGGTCTACTATGCAAATCTGGGATACTACTTTAGCTTCGATCAGCAAACTCGACTTCATCTCTTCACTTCAAACTTGGTTAGAAGAGCAGAGAAAGGCAAATTGACCTAGATAAAAGTGAAACTCCATGTAATTTGATAGATGGCAAACATCGAAATGACGAGACAACTGTTATGCTATACGATAATCATCCTATGATACACACAGATGATAATAGTCACGTGGAAGACAATGCTGTTGAGGATTACCAAGAATGCCTATAAGCTAATAATCCTTTTCGATGCATCTATAACAAGATGCAAACTTCAAAACATTCAGACTTGCTGGCAGAGTAATATGCTATATGGTTCATTGCAAAGAAAGAAAACAGAATTGTCGTCTTATAGTACACAAGCCCTCAGTCGAGTTTGGATGTTCCAATGAGACGATTGGCAGGGCAGTCCATGGCCAAATCTGTGAACATTTAGCAACCAAAATTGTTTTTTTTTCCCTCTTTCTTTTACAACGAAAATGGAAATCTGATCAAGAAAAGCATTCAGCAGCCCATGTCTCGTCCACAATGCTTTCATGCTTCAAAAGACAGTAAAGGGTATATAAAAAAGGAAAAAAAACCCAAGGAACAGTAGATAAAGAATGGGAAACCAGTTGCTCTGCAATTCATTAGCTCGTAGTTTAAGGGGTCATAATTAAAAAAAAAGACAAATATTTAAAAAAGAAATTCAACAAAACGAGGATAACAACCCGCCTTACCTACCGATTGCTTTCCAATGTGACATGCTTTTAGAGAAAATAAATATTATGCAGTGGTCCTCCATATGTTCAGAGGAGCACCGCATTTCGACTTTTTTCCACAAGAAAGGTAATACTAAAAAGCCGCAACTTGCCTTTCATTATTAATAATCTCGTGATAGAATATGGACAGTGCCATAACGCCACAATCGAAAGAGGTTACAACGAAGCCTTAAAAAGATAAAAATTGAATAATCACGAGAGAGTGAGCACCAGCTACGATGGAGATGCCCATGTCCCTGTAACGCTCCACGAACAAGTCAACCGTGTCTTTGAAGGCCTTGTGATCGAGCAACAGCGTGGTTATGTCGTGGAACATTATGCCTGCGATGCGCCCGAGCGAGGAACAGCAGGGGATCTCCGTCAGAGCTCGAACAAGACAGACGAGGGAAGACGAAGACGAAGACGAAGACGCAGCTGCGAGAGAAATTCAACCTGGTTTCGGGAAGTGAGGAACGACCCTTATGGCGTCCGAGATGGCCTTCAACCTCCGGTCTCTTCCGTTCTCCGCTGCCCCCATCTTCTTCGCTCTCTGTTTCGCTCTCCGTGCGTGAGTGGAAGAGAGAGAGAGAGAGGGAGAGAGGGAGAGTGTGCGTCAGCACTGGCGAAGGCGTCCCACAGACCTGAAGAAGAAGATCCAATTCGGCTGGCGTTGGTATTTATAGTATTTAATGAGCATACTGAGGCCGCTTTCAGAACTCCAATAAGTGCTCAAAATAAAAAAATAAAAAATTCAATGCATTCAATACTTGATGAAATTATGTTGTTTTATAGCTTTAACTAGCTTTGACTTACATGATTGAAGTGAGTCCAAAAGTCACTTAATTCCATGAGTAAGGATAAAATTACTTATTTCATTCGAATATAGATATTCAAAAGTAAAATAAAAATTTGCCTATTACATTAGAAAAACTTAGAACCTACCATAATATTCATTGATTCCGTACCTATCAAAGAAATTATTTAACACTCGAAATTCAACTATTATCAAACAATATCAATGATTTGAAATTCAGTTCATTTAACTTTAGCACTTAATCGTCAATTTGTAAATTTGTTAATGATCAAATAAAATTTTATTGATTGCTTGATTATTCAAAAGCTCCTTTGCAGTAGGTCGTCATAACTTAATATTTTGACTGACCCTAATATTCTAAGCATGAAATTTTTTTTTTATAATAATTTAAAGCGCGCCTTTCTTTATTTCAGTCATTTTGCTACTCCCGACATTAGGCATAAAATGGCCCATGGCCACGATCCGCACGTGCGAGGAAGACACGGAAAGGTGGAGATTGAGAGGCAAGGACGACTAGGCTAGCCCTATGGTAGCCCTTCATGGCGCCAGCAGCCGCGGTGGCATGGCGGCTGAACTCGAGTGGGGGGGTTGGTGTTTTTTTGGATGGTTGCAAATTAGGGTGCGGGAAAATTGGTATGGATATTTTGGGAAGGGAAAATGGTAAGAATTGTGAAATTATGCAAAATTCTTTCGTGAGGTAGGTGCAAACATGTAACACTAGATAATAGAGAAGATGAAAAGTGGGGAATGTTAATAATATTTTCTCTTATTTAACTCTAATATTGTATTTTACTACACGTGTTATTGGACCAAACCAGAGTAATTTCGAGCTATATGTTATAGAATTGATTCCATATTTAATAATTATCTATTTTTTCTAAGTCACATTATATACTATTATATGAGAATCGATTGCAATGCTAATATATTCTTAATATATTCTTTCACGTGGCGTTAATCTATTTGGTCACCAGTTAATCTATGGCAAATGGTAAAACCGTTTTTTTCTCTCCGTGTTGTTTTACATATGTATTTAATATCCAATGGCATATTTTGTAAAGAAAATACTTCCTTTAGATTTAGTATATTTATTAATGTCCAAAAGTCTATCTCCTATTTTTTTTCTTAACCTAAAATAGTTTTTGTATGATTTAACTGAGATCTTTGGATTTGAAGTGCAACCTGCAAAATGGTAAAAATCGATATCACCCCCGGACTATTTCACTAACTCAGAGTTAATCAAACATGTGAGTATACAATTGAGAATTCCGGGTGCATGCCAAGACTCGAAAATTTGCTTCATTTATTACGCCGCGGTGTCTTTCCAATATGTCGATATGTCAAAAGTGAAAGACGAGATAGGATTCTTATTATCATTACCATTGCACACTCATATCCACGAGGGTACTAATTTATCGTGTAATGTCACTCCAATCGCAATTTGATTCGAGACATTCCACGATTTGCACGCCTGATTTTGACGTAGGCATTGGCCTGATTTAGCAAAGAGGATATATCAATACCTTGGCTTTTATGAGGAAAATTACATGCGTAGTACCCGCTGAGGGTTTGGAGAAAAACTCTTCACATTAGTGGAAAGTTGTAAACCAACACAAAGTCTCAGGATGTCTAACTCTAAACATGACATGCATCTATTCACATACCGACAACTTTCGCATTCCATGTTGAAATGCCCTCTCCCATGTCAACCTAGTGATACACATAATTCATAAATATCAATTCAAGCGGTGTGACTACTCAATCGTACGATATTCACTCCATAAGTCACTAAAAAATATCCCGTGTCGTCATATTTCTTGTGTCCAAAATGCATGTGGTATCACCAAGTATGTTCGGGTCGTTCCGAATTATAAGAGTCCAAGGTCGGGTTATTACAAAGCGAGTAAAATGGAGAGTGATATAGTGATATTACATCAATGTGGTCGTGTGACTCTAGGATTTAATCTCTCTCTCTTCCATGGCATATAATTTCAAGTATATTGGAAAAGTCGAGTAATATGTTAGAACATGTGATAAGCATACTTAAAATAGCTGTTGGTAATAAGAAATGATGTATGATGGAATGTGGAGAGAAATATAAAATGTAATATACTATGATAATACCCGTGCGATGTATGATGCGTAATGCATATTTGTATATAATCTGTAAATTATGGATTAATGAAGGAAGCCATCACAAAAATAATAATAGTTATAATTCCCTTGGTACTTTCAATGCTAAAGAAAGATATAGTGTGTTTAGCATAACAGTACTTGTCTCTTTTCTTATCATTTTGTTTCGCCTTCTCTATTTATTTAAAAAAAAAATTCAAGATATTCCTTAAGGACTTAAAAAGTTCAAGTCCCTAGAATGCTTAAAACAATATCCAGATAAATTGACTGACCATGTTGTACCATGCTTTATCTTCAATCGAATAGCTTCTCCGAATGTTATACTGTAGAAATGCGTAGTTGTACTCACCTTTTTTCTCAGCATCACCGGATGCTTTTATTCCACGCAAAATATTCCCGTCTTGACTTACCGGGCTATCGCCAAAGCAATCGTTCTGTTCAACTACTTTAATCATTTTCGAGCATCTGATAATACATTCGGGGATTTGAAGGATTCGATCACATGCGTGTGATTCCACTTTTCGTTCAATCATTTCCAAACATCTAGTAATATTGTCGAGGCTTTGAAGGATTCAATCGCATGCATGTGATTTCACTTTTTGTGAAAATTTATAACATGATATTATAAATTATTATTATTCATTGTATTATCATGATTATAATTTGATCGGGTGATGATGTAGGTAAATATGGAAATTTTGTCTCTATTTTGTTATCGTACTGAAAATATAAGAAGGCAACTATTGACTCCAGGTTTATAATTGCATTACACATAAAAGTTAATTACCTTAGCCAAAACATTTTTTTGACTAGTTATAATAGTTACCATACTTAATATTATGAAACTATTATTATATAATATCTGAAAATAACGTTTATACAGCACTTAATTATATTATTATATTATGACGATGGTTAATATTTGGTTAGGGATGCATCATATGGAGAATGTAGGAAATTTTATGTCTTGTATCTTGTTTAGTGTTAAACCAATTTCATGAGCATTTGGATTATAGAGTTTTGATTGCCAATTAGAGCAAGGGGAACAACATTGATTACATGCCAAAAAACTTATGCAATTAATTTGTCCTTTTTAATCAAAAAGTTTTCACAAATGTAAATGGCTAAAAGTTGCGAAAATGGTTCATCGTTCCCATCAACGAAAGGTAAACATGGCCAAAGTCCACGTACCTATAATCAAATCGAGATTAATCAATGAATCAATTGAGATCTTAGTTCTACTTATTCGCACCCTAACAACTTCAGTCTCTCGTCCTTAGCCTCTACAAAGGGTCTTACTTACCTTTCTATAGAAATCGGAATCTAAACTTCTTAAATCTTAATATGGGTTAACTGAAAACGTCGTTGAGTCAAGTCATATTTCTTTAATAAAAAAGTCAAGAAAAGCACCAACCATGCACTCATTCCTTATCATAAATCATGTTTAATCGAGCATGATCATACCGATACATTATGGGAATTGACAGCAAGTGATCGGGTTGATCTCATGCGGGTTTTTCAAATTGGGGAAACAACAAAGGGAAAGGAAGGAAACCCAACAAAAAAAAAAAAAAAAGGAGGCAGGGAAAAGCAGCACAAAAAATCTGGAGGGGAGATCATGCGCCATATAATTGGAGGTGGGGGGGCCCACGATGAAAGGACGGACAGGATCACTGTTCATGTGCACGCGGGCGGTACTGGCAAGCACCGATGGGATCGCCTGATCATTTAATTGGGCCTCCTCCTTCCCAATGGGCCCTTCACTCCAACTCCCTCTCCCTCTCCCTCTCTCTCTCTCTCTCTCTCTCTCTCGGCTTCGCCCACTTAGCAAAGCTGCGATCCAATTTTCTTGGATGGCTTTTTCCTCTAATTTACTATTATGGATAATTATAATAATATATATATATATATATAAACAACACTAATAATTACAATAGATGTGCTCTCAAGGATAAATTCCATGTCCATTCATGAGTTCAATTTCAATTACGTCTGATATCGTAACAAAATCTTCTCATATCTAGATAGATCCATACTCATTGTCAACTATTATTTGTATATTATATATATTGTTGGACCTTGCATTTTTTGTCGTACTAAAATCTAATTGATATCGATGATCTATTATAGCGAAATCTCTTATGGCGATGCTTTTGAAAATAGAACTAGACTAGCGTCGATATTCATGGATAAAAGGTCTAAAAGTCATGTTATCCAATTTAATATGAAATCAACTCCCAAGCAAACCCCATTTCAAATCTCGATCCAAAAACCCAAATCGTGTAGGCACCTTAGAAGTTCTCAACTCTAACCTCAATTTTGACCATTGAAACGCCCGATCCTTCCTTTAGTTGTCTTGACCAATTCGACTACCGGTTTTTAAGGTAATTGCCATCATTTTTATTGTAAGAGCTGCGGCAGTAATTTTATACAACTTGACAGATCTTACATTGATAGTAGAATTTGGAATCCATTTCAAGATTTACTCGAGAGCGAGAGCTCCCTAGCATGCACCAAGTTCCACATCCTACCCATGGAATTCATCCAAACCCGCACCAAAATAGAGAAAAAAAAGTTGGATTTGTCTTGAACTCGAACAATAGGAGCAATGATGTGATCGATCCTTATAGCATGAAAATTTTCTTAGATCTCGATCTAGTTTATTCAAAATTGCATGCGAGAAAACCTTCCCATGATGCAAAATGATATGACAATGCATTGCATGCACGATGCAATATCGACGCATGGCAAACTGAAAAGATATAATTGAAGGATTATGAACATCTCTCCAATCTTGGGCTCCCTCAAAGTCAATGAGCACTTTAGAGCATTGATGGTTCTTTTCACCTTTTAAGCCCCCTTTATATCCGATTCTCTTTACCTTTTTCGCGAGGGACCTGCTAGGGCAATCAAGCTACTAAGTTATAGGTGCAAATATGAATAGGCGACAATTCATGAGAAATCAAAAGCATGGAAAGTGAAAGAACGTGATGATTCATGTGGTTCGACAAGTGATCTACGTCAATACAAAAAGACATCGAAAATCAATTATTCAAAATTAAGGGAGAAAAATGAGTATTATAGTGCAATCCTATGTTCCACCGCAACTTGGAGTCCTACACACCATAAGAGCTCCTCAAACTATAAGCAAAAGAACACCGATTTACCCGACTTACTAAATTGGAGCCACCTCAAAAGAAACAATGCGTCTAAAGTGCGCGGCATGAATCTGCAACCAAGCACCTACAATGATCTCGAATCAGCTTGGCAATCCAGATGACCCAGCACTTCCCTGATCCTATCTCCTCATCTTTCTCATGCTACATCTTCTTGCTTTGGGTGCAATGGTCTTGCAGTTCACGCTGAAGCTCTTCAATGAACCGAGCCAGAGCCGTGCCATCCTCATGGGTTTGATACCTTCCTTTGCAGTCTCTCCTAGCGTTCTTCAGCAGCCTTTTGTCAATGGACTTGACACTTTCGTGTGGGCTCTGGCTCCCGCACTCCCTCTCGGAAATGGACCTCAAACCCCTGGTAGACACGGTCACGGGACCCTTTCGCTGCTCTCGTTCAGCTGCATAACAGTGAAGCCCTTGCCGTATCTTCTCGAACGCAACAAGGAAGGCCGCTGCATCAGTTGTGTCCAGGATTTTCTGGACCACCAGCTCCAATGTCCTGAACCTGTCGACCATCGCAATATCCCTAATTAACAGCATATTAACAGCATATTCGTTGAGTGGATTTTCGCACTGGCTTGCCATTTTCTAGCACTCTAAGCTACTCTCAATTTAACTGAGTTTCTTAGGCTAGGTCTTCTGATTCACAATGTCCTTATTCCCACAAGTTTTCACGGATTGTGAGTTCAAACCTTACATTATCAGAAAGTCGAAGGCATTTGACTGCACATTTACTAGCAGTGCAAAACCAGAAAGTAGGTTCAAGACCTTACTAATAAAACAACAAGAACTTGAAGCCTAAAAAAGATTATAAAAATTACTGACTGGAAGTTCACAAATTCAAAAGTTTACCCAAAAAAGAACAGAAAATGTGAAGGGTAAGGGGTTGGACCTGAGCTGTTGCGCCTTGTTGATGACCTGCTTGATTTTCTTGAACTCAGAATAGACTGACCTCAACGGGAAAACACCATCAGGTCCCTTACTTGGCCTAGCAAACGGAAGCTGCAGCACACACGTGGCCTGAATCTCAGCCATTTCCCCATCGATGATCGCCTCCTCGATCCTGACCTCGCGGATGAACTGTGTCAAGTTCCGTTCGATCTGACCCTGGTCGGACACCGGCAGCGAGGAGCGCACCAGCCCATGAAGGAGGCCCAAGATTATGGAGGGCCTCCAATCGCCGAACCAGCCCACGGAGGCCAGCTCGAGGGGTGGAGTCGAATCGGGCACGAGCATTTTGGCCACGTCGCTGAGCCGGGCCGGGTTCATTGCCCAGTTGTTGCAGTCGTGGAACCGGTCCAGCTGTTCTTCGATTAGGAAGTCTAGTTCCCACCCTTCTGTTAGACGTTCTTCCATGTCTTGCCCTTGCCCCCGGGAAGTGTTCTTTCCTGGAGAGCAATTATATCGACTTGATGAACAACTCATTCAAGCATCGCCACTTTAGGAAATTTAAAAGCTTGTAATCGAAAAGAAATGTATCCAAGAATTTCGTTCGAAACATCAAAACAAAGAAGATATGCGCTTTACCGGGTAAAGTCGAAATACGTCAATATGATTTAGCAGCTATCTCCGATATAAGAGATTAACTATTGTTTATCCGTTATGCGAATTAAGAATCAAGAAAATGTTGAATCTTGTTGAATTCGCCCACCAGTACAATAGCAACTAGGATCAAAGCAATCTGATGCATAAAATGACCAAGAAAGTGGAAAAGAATTTGTTCAACCACGCTCTTTCTTCACGGGATCAAACAGTCTTTCTTTCATTCAAAGAAAGCAAGAATGACCCAAGATGGTGATCGAACGCGGATCTTTATTCCGGGAAAATGAGAGGGAAAGTGAAGCAAACTAGAAGCAAAACAGAGAAGTATCCTTTTCCCTTATACCTCTTTTAGACGTTCGAAAAGCCATGCATTGGAGCTTCTGCGAAAGTTCATCCATGTCCTCTGTGCCTCCCTCAAATTTCTTCCGCATATCCAGACGTTCTTCTGTATTCTCAGAGGCGACGTTTTTAGAGTGGTTCCTGGAAAAAGGCGAGGGAATGACGAAGGAGATGAGGAAAAAGAGAAGAAGACAGTTTCGGAACATTCGAAGAAGAAACTATTAAGATCATTCAACTCAGAATGGGATGATTACCTCTCCCTTGTCTTCGTTGTTTTCCCCTCCTCTCCGTATCTCCCGTTCAATTCCATGTACGAAATTGCTTTCTTGTTGATGATCTTTCTTTAACGCGGGAAAGGCCAAATGCAGCAGTCACTTTGAGAGAGAGAGAGAGAGAGAGAGACTTGCTCTGTTCCGAAGAAGGCACGAGCACATGAGGATTTTTCTGGAGTGAATTATCTAAATAATATATATTTGCTGCACCTGGATTTCTTTGATGAATGTGGGCTGAATTGCCTGGGCTTTTGATGCTCTCTAATGAGTATATTCATCAAACGAGTGGGTCGAGTCGAAAATGGTCGGATTCAAATTAACCCTTTTAACCCAATTTTAATCCATTTCCATATAGTATAAATTTAGTGTCATATATCCAACCCAATTCATATTGCTAAAACACTTATATATTTAACCAAATTTAGTAAAATTCATACCAAAATTGATGTGATAATATTACTATCCAAAGGTTTCCATGCAAGATGGATTGTGATGTGATAATATTACTGTCCAAAGGTTTTCCATGCAAGATGGTTCGTGGATGATCCAACAAGAAGGATGATTGGATAAGATAGTATGATAATTTTTCCTTTTTATGTCCTTAACAGCTGATTGTGGAGCTTTAACGATCTTCAGGAAGATCATATGGTTTGCTTCACGGTTCATTTGACAGTAATCAAATAAAACCTACTCATAGGGAGATTCAGATAGATATTACTAGGTTTCACAGATGACCATTGATCTCTAGCTTCCATGAGATTTGATTGACCCATTTCGATGCATGCTCACAGCATTATTTCACTTCCACATGCTTGGTTATATTTTGTCAACCAGCACTTCAAGAACCTTAAGCTTGAAGAACTATCGTATCCGTAAAACTCGGAGTGTGGGCTACAAATGCAGACATCTACAGCATCATGTTAGATTTCTAGGATGAAGTAGCACGGATCGTGGCCAGATGTCAAAGGGCTGAGCATGGAAGCTCGAAAGAAGACTTGTAATCCTAGAAGATCGTTACAAGCAGTGGCGTAGATGGATTTCGTTAAAAAGTTACGGAGATCGACTTCCCTCTAGAGAAAACAGACTCCCGTTCTTTGTGTAGGGTGCAAGTTCGGCCAATACTAGAAATTTAATACTTCAATTCCTGTCAACTGGTTCACGCTACGAACACCAATCACAGGGTTGAGTCAGAGAATCTGAAAGGTTCTTGAAGCAAAAATGTGCACTCAACAACACACTGCTTCAGGTTTTCTCCCAATTTAGGTAACTCTTCTATCTCAGGCCTATCACTACATCTGACTAGAGTCACAATCGTATCATTCCAGGTCCACCTCCTAGACAATGCATGGCGAATCTGGCAGCGTGCCTAGGTGCTTCCGAGCCCTTCCTTTTGACCCTCCATAATCTGGAGTATGAAAGCCATCCTCGTAAGAAGTGGGCCAACCTGAATTCTGGCATTGGAATCTCGTGGTCTTCGTGATTGTTGTACTTAATGTAATCCCAATCATCAGCATCATCCTCACTGTTCGCTGCTTCTGCCTCTTTACAATCATTCGAATATGGAGGCAACCTTTCATAGAAGAGCAAAGATAAATCTCTCAGTTCCCTTTCTCTTCAAATACTGCAAAATATATTTGCTTGATCAAAAGAAAAGACAGTGCCAAGTAGAAACAGGTAAAAGAAGTTATATGTACCCAACTAACGGAGACTACCAGCTTTTACCCAAATAATAGAGATAACTAAGTCAAGGCTCCTACTGTGCGAGGTAATGTTTTCTCTCTTAAGGTTTCATTTGGCAATCTAGGCAGGCTAGATGAAACGATCCCTGGACTTTCTTGTTAACCTTCTGTTTTTTCATCGCTCAGCATACCTATGTAACAGTTGTCTTGGCTTCTTACTTTTACTGTCTTCTGACAGTTGACCATACGACTGGACCTAACCTCAAGTCAACTTAACGCACAAACTCACTCATTTCAGTTCTTTTTGTCAAATACTGAATAGCAACAGACTCTCGACCATTCCGTAAAGGCTGCCAAAAAAATCAGTTAAGCCATGGCGAGATGTATCGTTGATTTTATCTTCTAATTCAACAATCCATATCATGATATCTGGGGGCACTTCATTCTTTCCTGCAAATTCACGACAAATACTCAGCATTTTAGGTCAAAATATCTCTCATTTTCTGCCTCCTACGTTATAATCAGACTCAGCAAATATTGAAACTGTTCAGTTCAATCCTTTCTCCATTACAAATTTAAAATAGCTTGAGTGACAATCTGTGATTAACTAGGAGAGTGAACCACAGAAATCTGACTCCAAGATGGCTAAGTTGAATAGTTATGATTTGTCTCTACTATTTCTCTCGATGTCTGTAACAGAGGGTGGCTTAACTGAATAGTCATGATTTCATTCGACTATCTCTGTTTGAAGCTATTGAAAGCTTGTTGTGGCGATAACACTGCACGATCCTTTCAGTAGATGCTAAATAACTCTAATGTGTGCACGCCCATTTGGGCTGCTCGACATAAGAGAAACAAAAGGAGAAGCTCTTACATTTGGCGTTGCCTCCAACTGACATTTTGGTTCTTAGGCTGTCTTTCCATTGGTGAATAATCAATGGACAGGTGACGAATAAAGCATAGCTGCAGTTACAGCAAAAAGTAAATTTCAGGAAACTCGATATTCTCACAAAGAAGTCACTAACAACAAACCGGTTGAATTTCATCAAAATCATTTGCTCCAACCTGATCACCATCGTTAATTCTGAAACTTTTCAAGTACGCCCTGTCGTTGAGTAGTTTCTCGCCATCGAAAGACAAGCAGAAGTGCCCCCACACATGGGACCTGACGAAACACGGGATAGACAATCGAATAATCATCGATCTCGTGCGGTAAACAGAATCGTCACGCGAGCTTTAGAATGTCACTACATCGAATTCACTTAAAGAGAAGGGTGCGTGTTATGATACCATGAAATCTTGCCTAGGCCATCATCCTTGGGGGATGAACTGAAAACATCTTCTATTGCTTGTTTCAGTCCTGCAACTGTGGCATTTCTCTCGACGTGCACATCTGTACAATCGAAACCTCGCCTAAATCAAACGGAAGAAAAAACCAATCGAAAACGGAACCCTGTCCAAGGATTACAGATCGGCGACAAACATGACAGCCACCGATGCAGAAGCAATAAATTATTCTAGACGAATCACGTGCTTTGTCTGACTAAACAACGTCTCCATCAATCCCAGTAAGGAAACACGGTCCAGGGCCCAAGTCGGTCGCAAAACAAGAAAAACAAGAAGAAGAAAAGACCCGTCAATCGAAATGCAAGAAAAAGTAAACATTTTTCAACCCGGAAGGATGAAATTCCGGGAACCCTCTAAACATTGAAAAGCTGCCGACGAATCGTTTTTTGCTTTATCGTCTTTAAGCAAACAAAAGAGGAGGAGAGGGCTGCTCACCGAAGACGGAGCCGTCGAGCTTGAGGATGGAGAGCTCGAGCAAATGCCGAGGCAACCTGCGGTACGAATAGCTACGCACGCACCCCACCACGTCCCTCCCTCCTCCTTCGTCCTCGTCGTCATCGCGGAACTCTTCGTCGATCTTCCAGGGACCCAGACAGCTCAAGGAACCGCTACCGGTCTCCTCACAGCCGACGCCGCTTCGCATAATAAAACAGGCGCCCCTCCGGCAACACAAGCAATGCGCTCCGCCGAAGAAACCCGAGAAAAGAGAAGATGGAGATCTTTCGTTGGGGACTGAGGTCTGAGATTACGGCTAGGTTCGAAGAATCCGAGAGTGCTTTCGATCGGAAAAGTGACGGAATTTTTCTCCGTTTCGCCTGGGGAGAGAAGCGAGCGGAATGGGGGGCGTGGCTTGGAAAGCGGAGGGGACCGTTGCGTTCGACTGCTTTGCTTTTTATTTCGGGGCGCGCGCAATCAGGAGAAAATATTTGGGGGAGAAAATATTGGGCGCTCGCTCGTGTGCCAGCGTGGCAAATGAAAAGGACGTGACACGTGTCGCGTGCGGGCCCCACTTAACAGGGCATTGAAATCTCTCCTCTCTCCTCTGTCTGTCTGTCTTGGGGTTGACCCCGGTTGGTTCTTCTGGTGGGTTGTGGCCTACGACTCTACGGTCGTGTGGTCAATTCAAAGTCCCGCGAGCCTAACGGCACGATTGGCCTCGTGTGGGCTGTGGTTTTGTCTTTTTGAGTTGGGCTGATTTACGCCAAATTTTGTTTTTTGTGTGACACATTTACCCCATTAAGGGTATTTTCATCTTTTTCTTTTTTTTTTCTTTTTCTTTTTTTTTTTGAGTTGATTTTAAAGGGATGGAAATACTCCAGCATATATATTTTTTTGGCATGATTTTCGATTTTTCCAGTTAAGAACCCTCCAAAAGGTTATGAAAAATAAGGTGCCTCCATACACTATTTTATGTGTTTTTTGTTTTTAAATAAAATTTTGGAAAGCTCGGTATTAAATGATTTTCGATTTTTCCAGTTAAGAACCCTCCAAAAGTTTTGCCTCCATACACTATTTTATGTGTTTTTTTTTTAAATAAAATTTTGAAAGTATTAAATAGCGTCGGGAGTTTTGACTTTGATTGAGATTCATTAGATAGAGGCTTAATTTGATTTGTCCTCTAACTTTTTTTAGCGGGCTCAATTTTGACCTAGGAACCTCACAATATGAATTATCTCCTCAAAGTACGTGTCATTTTGAAAAAATCGTCTATTGGGTAAATGGAAATAGATGATCCTATGAAAAATGTTCAACAACCATCTTGTGCAAAACACCTCTTAAATCATTGATTTGAAAGTCAGAATTTAGCAATGAACAACTCATAAATCTCTCTAAAAACGATGTATTGATGTTTTGCATTCCTTGCCTAGACTACCTTGAACTCGAGCCTCTCAAATTAGGTAGTTCAATTCCATGTCGACTTATTAACAAATCTAATAAATTAAAAGTATTAAATCGAAAGAGATGAAGAAAGAACATGGTATTTTGATACCCAATGGAAAAGTGAAGCAACCGAATGCAGAAGTGTCAATCATTGGGATCAAGTGTGGGTTTGGTTTAGTTTTTCCAATGGATTTTCAGCCTTTAAGGTTCACTGGGGAAATGCTTGAACATCTAGTAATTCTTTTAAAATAAATTTCGGCCAAATACTAATATCAGAAATGATGAAAATCTAATGCTTTTTTCACCAATCATTTGTGAAATGTTGAAATTAAGATTAAAATATATTTTCTTTCAAAACTACTCTCACTAATTCTATAATTTTTTTTTTATTTTGCCACTCCTCTTAACTATTTATCTTCTTTGCACAATGACGCTCATGCGAGGCTAAATTTGGTCCATGAAGGGCTGGCAAGGTCATGTGACACAGACGACCTTCGCTTAGGTCATGAAACCTACATGGTTGTTGCCAAAGGTCATGTGACCTTTGGCCGCTCTCGCTTAGGTCACGCGATCTGGACAACTTTAGCTATTGGCTATCAGTGTTAGATTTGGCTCGTTGGTGACCGTAGCCCTTCGTCTACTCTAGTGAAGGGTTTGGGTCTTGTTTTAATAAAAAAAATACAACTCCAGTCTCTCCGACACCAATTTGCATTAAATGTGGAGGACAATTCTTAGACGGGCTCGATACGAGCCGTAGCCCGTGATCCGTATCAAATATTGGCCCGTAACAAATGGGCCGTCGGCAAGCAAGAGCTCGAACGGGGAAGATCCGGCCCACGACCCGTATACCCCCCAAAGGCGGTCCTCACCCGCAAACCGCCTCCATCTTCCGGACCCGGACCCGGACCCGATATAAGCACACTAGCTCCCCCTCCGACTGGAAAGGTTTCGCAGATCCCACTTCTCTCTCATTTCTCTGTATAGAGAGAGAGAGGAAGCAACGCTACACTCGACAGAGCCTACAGAGTCGCGCCATCCGACGCGGCCGCGCACGAACTCTATCCGGAATCGCCTCGAGCCATCTCGCGCCGCCATTCCTCGCTCGAGCTCGGCTCGGGTCGCGGCTCCGTCTGAAGAGAATCGCGCGCGCTCGAGGTTTCGCCCGGGAGGGAGGGGTTTTCTAGGGTTTTCGAGCCATGTGGAACGGCGCCGGCAACGGCCAGATTGCGCCGCCGGGGACCAGCGGGCCCTCCGCGATCCCGCCGCCGCCCGCGCCCCAGCCCTCGTACACCGTCCTGCCCTCGCCCGCCGAGGCCGAGGCCAGGCTCGAGGAGAAGGCGCGGAAATGGATGCAGCTCAACTCGAAGCGGTACGGGGACAAGAGGAAGTTCGGGTTCGTGGAGACGCAGAAGGAGGACATGCCTCCCGAGCACGTCAGGAAGATTATTCGGTGAGTTCTCCTCCGGGATTTTTCTTCGCTCGATAATTTCTTTGTTGAAATTTTGTTGTTAGAAGCCATGTGTTCTATTGATGATTTTCTCTTGAAAGTTACTACTTTGGCTAGTTTTGCGGTCACTTATTAGTTCTCTGGCGTTGATGTGGGGTTTGTGATTTTTGGGGGTTTCTGCGAATGATGTTTTCTGAGTCGTGGGGTTTGAATTTATTGTACGTTTGCATAAGGGTTAGCGGAAGGGCCCGTCTCTCTGCCGCTTTCATCTCCTTATTTGCAATAAGGATAATTATGCTTCCTGATGTTTACTTGCGAATTATGTCATTTCTAAGAGGGCCTTCAACTTTGATATGCTGGGGCTATTTGGGGCGATGGATATGATTTTGAGTTTCGCTAGAAGACCATACGATGGAAAAGCTTCATAGCACTATTATAACCTTAGGTTTTGACCCACTGGTTTTATCTTATAGTGATAATGCCATTGGCACGACGCGTGTTCTGGTTAGAGTCATGTTCCGTTTAAGAATATCTTTGGGGAGCTCTTCTCATGTTGAATCAAGATATTGGCTTAAAATTGGGCTCCAGCTTTTGTTTCCAGTTATCTTATTGAAAAACATATTGCTAAGAAGCTTTTTGCATTTGGCAGGGACCATGGGGACATGTCCTCTAAAAAATATCGCCATGATAAACGTGTATATCTTGGAGCTTTGAAGTTTGTTCCTCATGCGGTTTATAAGCTCCTAGAGAACATGCCCATGCCATGGGAGCAGGTAGTTATTTCTCCTCACTGCCTGAAAATAGTCGATCGAAGTTCAAGTCTTCATGGTTCCTGGGTCGATTTACATTTCTCTGTTTGTGTTGGTGCAGGTTCGCGACGTGAAGGTTTTATACCATATCACCGGGGCAATAACATTCGTCAATGAAATACCTTGGGTTGTTGAGCCCATCTATTTAGCTCAGGTATGTTTTCATTTTATTATGTTCTTCTAATATTTACCAGATTCTTCTTTTGCATTATAAGGTAGAGTTTTCAACTGTTTGTTTATCTTGTATCTTGTATACGTTACTTTTTCCAGGTGATACTTTACATTTGGGGGAACATGACCACTTTTTCTTTTTTGGGTTAAATGATCACTTCTTATTGTTGAAAATCTCTGGCATATAATTTTCTTACACATATTTTGGACTAATTTTTCAGTGGGGTACGATGTGGATCATGATGCGAAGGGAAAAAAGGGATAGAAGGCATTTCAAGAGAATGCGGTTTCCACCTTTTGACGATGAGGAACCTCCTTTGGATTATGCTGATAATCTATTGGATGTCGATCCTCTGGAACCGATTCAGTTAGAGTTAGACGAAGAAGAGGATTCGGCTGTATGTACTTGGTTTTATGACCATAAGCCTCTTGTGAAAACAAAGCTTATTAATGGTCCAAGTTATAGGAAGTGGCATCTTTCTCTGCCAATTATGGCCACCCTCCATCGACTAGCAGGGCAGCTTCTTTCTGATTTGATCGACCGCAACTACTTTTATCTGTTTGATATGGAATCCTTTTTCACTGCTAAAGCACTGAACATGTGCATACCAGGTATGCTTCTCGCGCTGAGCTCAAGGATTTCTGTCTTTGCAACTTTTTATTTCTCTGCAGAACAGTGTTCTCCTCTAGTGCTATAGACAGTAAGGTAGAAATTAATTATGGATCTTACTTTGCTGTTTCTTTACGAATTAACGCAATTGACTGTACCGTTTGGAAGTTGGAGGTAGCATAGGGTTGAAACATGGTGTTTGAACTTCTAGTTGCTTTAGTCATACTTGGATTGTTGTGGTCAAAGTTCATGAAAAGGTGCCATGAGATGTATTTTGATAAATATTATCAATAAGAGATGCTCTATGGGGCCAATTGAGGACATCTCTGGGGAGGTCCATTTTCACTGGGTGAGAGATTAAGTTGCTTTCTTGCTGTGTACGAAACCGTCTCTTGCAAAGCCCATTGTGTGTTTGAAGCTTGGGATTCGGGATATTACTGTGTTTTTTTTTGCCTAAGATTTCTTTCGCTATGGCTTTGATCTCTATTATGAAATTTGATGACTAATAGAAGTATTGAGATTATCAGTCATGCCTGAATAAATGTTCGTTCAATGTCTCAAGTTGTAGCCACTTTTCGCTCTTTGATGCTTTATGTTCTGCTCTGTGCATGCAATACTCCCTCGAGTAATGACATGATATGTTACATGTTAATATTAAAGTTGAAGTTAAAGTTTTGACGGTTTTCATCTTGCAGGAGGTCCTAAGTTTGAGCCGTTGTACCGGGATATGGAAAAGGGTGATGAGGATTGGAATGAGTTCAATGACATTAACAAACTCATTATTCGATCTCCTCTTAGGACAGAATACAGGATTGCATTTCCACATCTTTACAACAATAGGCCTCGAAAAGTAAAGCTTTGTGTATACCATACTCCCATGGTCATGTATATAAAGACGGAGGATCCTGATTTACCAGCCTTTTATTATGATCCTTTGATTCATCCTATTACCAGCATTAACAAGGAGCGGCGTGAGAAAAAGGCATATGATGATGAGGATGAGGATGATTTCTCCTTGCCAGAAGGCGTTGAACCTTTGCTGAATGATACCCAGCTTTATACCGACACCACAGCTGCAGGAATCTCATTGTTATTTGCCCCACGTCCTTTCAACACAAGATCGGGCCGCATGCGGCGGGCTGAAGATATACCCCTTGTGTCAGAGTGGTACAAGGAGCACTGGTAATGTCTTCATTGTTTTGGAGAATTCTTTGATGTTTACTTCTCTTACATTTAGCATGGGAATCTAAATCTGTGTGAGTTTCTATTTTTCTTATGCACAGTCCTCCAACATATCCTGTGAAAGTTCGAGTCAGCTATCAAAAATTGTTGAAATGTTTCGTCTTGAATGAGCTACATCATCGACCTCCTAAGGCTCAAAAGAAGAAGCATTTGTTCCGGTCTCTTCAGGCAACCAAGTTTTTCCAGACTACTGAGCTGGATTGGGCGGAGGCGGGCCTGCAAGTTTGTAAACAGGGCTACAACATGTTGAATCTATTGATACACAGGAAGAATTTGAACTATCTTCACCTTGACTACAATTTCAATCTTAAGCCAGTTAAGACTCTCACGACAAAAGAAAGGAAGAAATCACGATTTGGTAATGCATTTCATCTCTGTCGTGAGATTCTGCGTCTTACCAAGCTTGTGGTTGATGCCAATGTCCAGTTCAGACTAGGGAATGTGGACGCATTCCAATTGGCTGATGGTTTACAGTATACATTTTCACACGTTGGACAATTGACTGGCATGTACCGATATAAGTATCGACTGATGAGGCAGATTAGGATGTGTAAAGACCTGAAGCACTTAATTTACTATCGCTTCAATACGGGGCCTGTGGGGAAGGGACCTGGTTGTGGTTTCTGGGCACCGATGTGGAGGGTGTGGCTGTTCTTTCTGCGTGGTATAGTGCCTTTGCTTGAAAGGTGGTTAGGGAACTTATTGGCTCGTCAATTTGAAGGACGCCATTCAAAAGGGGTTGCTAAGACTGTAACGAAGCAACGGGTGGAAAGTCATTTTGATCTGGAGCTTCGAGCTGCTGTTATGCATGATGTTCTTGATGCCATGCCAGGTAATGACATGATCATTCACCAGTTATTGTACTTTAGGTATCTGTGTCCACTCTGTTTGAGTTGTTGTTTCATAGCTGGATTATCTTCCTTTCAGTGCGTCTAGCATGCAAATCTTATTTTGTTGTATTGCAGAGGGCATTAAGCAGAATAAAGCAAGGACCATCTTGCAGCATCTTAGTGAAGCATGGCGCTGTTGGAAAGCCAATATTCCTTGGAAGGTACTGTATGTGGGAAACTGTTATTTTTCTTTTTTAAATTGAAATTATATTGAACAGAATGCCTTGCTTTATCTTATGCTTTCATGCCTCATCTTGATCATCCACAGGTTCCTGGTCTTCCAGTTCCCATTGAGAACATGATTCTTCGTTATGTTAAATCGAAAGCTGATTGGTGGACAAATGTTGCACATTATAATCGTGAACGTATAAGAAGAGGTGCGACAGTTGATAAGACTGTGTGTCGGAAAAATCTTGGAAGATTGACTCGCCTCTGGTTGAAGGCTGAGCAGGTATGTTTTAGTGTTGTAGTTTGTGTTGATGGTTACTTGGTGTAACTTCCATTGTTTGTGGTTGCACTTGTCTGCTTGTGAATCAATCATGTGATCTATTTTCGCTACTGCAGGAACGACAGCATAATTATCTGAAAGATGGGCCATACGTCACACCAGAAGAAGCTGTGGCAATTTATACCACGACTGTCCACTGGTTGGAATCAAGAAAGTTCTCTCCCATTCCTTTCCCTCCGTTGTCATACAAACATGATACGAAGCTGCTTATTTTGGCTCTAGAGAGATTGAAGGAATCTTACAGTGTTGCCGTGAGATTGAATCAGTTGCAAAGGGAGGAGTTGGGTCTCATTGAACAGGCATATGATAATCCTCATGAAGCTTTGTCACGAATAAAGCGTCACTTGCTTACACAGCGTGCCTTTAAAGAAGTAAGTTCTTCATGATGTCATAGGCCGGCTTGATCATATTATTCGCCATTTTGCTTGGATTTGACTGAATTTTTCTTTTGCAGGTGGGCATTGAGTTTATGGACCTGTACAGCTATTTGATTCCTGTATATGAGATTGAGCCTCTTGAGAAGATCACTGATGCTTATCTTGACCAGTATCTGTGGTATGAAGGTGATAAACGTCATCTGTTTCCTAACTGGATTAAGCCTGCGGATTCAGAACCACCTCCGCTCTTAGTTTATAAGTGGTGTCAGGGTATAAATAACTTACAGAGCATATGGGATACAAGTGAGGGGCAGTGCGTAGTCATGCTTCAAACCAAGTTCGAGAAGTTCTTTGAAAAGATCGACTTGACCATGTTAAATAGGTAATCTTCTGCAGTCTTCTGTCTGTGATGTCATTTGGACCCCCTGTACTTTAACTAATGTGGCTTTTGTGCAATGTGGCAGGCTTCTTCGCTTAGTTCTTGATCACAACATTGCTGATTATGTAACTGCGAAAAACAATGTTGTCCTTTCTTACAAGGATATGAGCCATACAAACTCTTATGGTCTTATTAGGGGACTTCAGTTTGCTTCTTTTGTTGTCCAGTATTATGGACTTGTGTTGGATCTACTGCTTCTGGGATTGACTCGAGCCAGTGAGATTGCTGGTCCACCACAGATGCCAAATGAGTTCATTACTTATTGGGACACAAAAGTTGAGACCAGACATCCCATTCGGTTGTATTCTCGTTACATAGACAAAGTTCATATCCTGTTTAGATTCACTCACGAGGAGGCCCGTGACCTTATCCAGCGGTACCTTACTGAACATCCTGACCCCAATAATGAAAACATGGTTGGATACAATAACAAGAAATGCTGGCCCAGAGATGCAAGGATGAGGCTTATGAAACATGATGGTAATGAATTCATCTACAATTTACAAATCCATCTGTTTGTGTTCTGTATAGATGTCAGAATTACTTAAGACTGTCTTTGAACTGTTCTTTTTTCCAGTTAATCTTGGGAGAAGTGTTTTCTGGGACATGAAGAATCGTCTTCCTAGAAGTATTACAACCTTAGAGTGGGAGAACAGTTTCGTTTCTGTTTATAGCAAGGACAATCCTAACTTGCTATTCAGCATGTAAGTATTTCTAAAATTTTCCTGGACTGCATTTGTCTTCAGATTGAATTAGAGTAGTTTCCTACTTGTTTCCAACTAACAAATACAATGCATTTCTTTGTGATGCTTAGGTGTGGGTTTGAAGTCCGCATACTACCGAAGATAAGAATGACGCAGGAGGCATTTAGCAATACCAGGGATGGTGTTTGGAATTTGCAAAATGAGCAGACCAAAGAACGGACAGCGGTTGCATTTTTGCGGGTTGACGATGAACATATGAAAGTTTTTGAGAATCGTGTGAGGCAAATTCTGATGTCCTCTGGGTCGACGACATTCACCAAGATTGTTAATAAATGGAATACTGCCCTCATAGGTACTTTTTGTTGTTTGATACCCTATCTTCATTTTCAGTAATCAATTATTATCAATGGGAAGGTTAATATGTTCTGCTTTGCGAACTTTATGCATCATGCAGGACTCATGACATACTTCCGTGAAGCGACTGTGCATACACAAGAGCTTTTGGATTTGTTGGTCAAATGTGAGAACAAGATCCAAACACGTATCAAGATCGGATTGAATTCTAAAATGCCTAGCAGGTAATTGTTTTATCATCTGACAAGTAAGCGAAAAATTTGCACTTTGCCAATTAGATGTTTAATTCTCCACTTTCGTTCAGGTTTCCTCCCGTCATTTTTTACACCCCGAAGGAAATTGGAGGTCTTGGTATGCTGTCAATGGGTCATATATTGATTCCACAAAGCGATCTTCGATACAGCAAGCAAACAGATGTTGGTGTAACCCATTTTAGAAGTGGAATGAGTCATGAGGAGGATCAATTGATACCGAATCTTTATCGCTACATACAGGTAAAGCATGATTTAGCCCTCTGTAATTAGTTTCAGTTGGATGAGGTCGTATGTTAGGCATTTTCTAATTCTTGTGGCGATGCTAAATTTTTCACAGCCATGGGAAAGTGAGTTCATTGATTCACAGCGAGTGTGGGCTGAATATGCCTTGAAGAGGCAAGAGGCACAGGCACAAAACAGGCGTTTAACGTTGGAGGATTTGGAGGTGAGCATTAGAATTTGTTGCTCCCTATATGTGTATCTTTTTTGTTTATAGTCTAAGTTCAGTAGGTGAATTGAACTTCTGATTCATATTTTTGATTGTTATGCTTATACAAATTTCTTGCCCTTTTCTTTTAGGATTCATGGGACAGGGGGATACCTCGTATAAATACACTGTTTCAGAAGGATAGGCATACGCTTGCGTATGACAAGGGATGGAGGGTACGGACTGATTTCAAGCAGTACCAGGTCTTGAAACAAAACCCTTTTTGGTGGACACACCAAAGGCACGATGGTAAACTATGGAACTTGAATAACTATCGGACTGATGTTATCCAAGCTCTTGGAGGTGTTGAAGGGATCCTGGAGCACACCTTATTCAAAGGAACATAGTAAGTTTGGATATTACTGTTCCATTAGTTCACGTCTTCATTCTTTCTCAAGGAGCATAATAGTCCAATGGAAGATTTTGTTTCCTATGACTGAAATTGGGGCTTGCATATATCATTTCCATCTCTGACTAATTGATTTATTGGTGTTGAATTCCTTACTGACTAACTCTTTTATCGTTGAAATTCCAGTTTTCCAACATGGGAGGGTCTCTTTTGGGAAAAGGCATCCGGTTTTGAAGAGTCAATGAAGTACAAAAAGTTGACAAATGCACAGAGATCTGGTCTTAATCAGATTCCAAATCGTAGGTTTACCTTGTGGTGGTCGCCTACAATTAATAGAGCAAATGTTTATGTGGGTTTCCAAGTACAGTTGGATCTCACTGGGATATTTATGCATGGAAAGATTCCTACTTTAAAGATATCTCTAATCCAGATATTCCGTGCTCATTTGTGGCAAAAGATCCATGAGAGTGTTGTTATGGATCTTTGCCAAGTTCTCGACCAGGAGTTGGATGCATTAGAAATTGAAACTGTCCAGAAGGAAACTATCCACCCGAGGAAGAGTTACAAAATGAATAGTTCTTGTGCTGACATTCTCCTTTTTGCTGCTCATAGATGGCCAATGTCGAAGCCCAGTCTTGTGGCTGAATCGAAGGACGTTTTTGACCAAAAAGCAAGCAATAAGTATTGGATAGATGTACAGCTTCGTTGGGGAGATTATGATTCGCACGATATTGAGCGTTACACAAGAGCCAAATTCATGGATTATACGACGGATAACATGTCTATATATCCATCTCCAACTGGTGTTATGATTGGACTTGATCTTGCTTATAACTTGCATTCTGCATTTGGCAATTGGTTTCCTGGTTCCAAACCACTGCTTGCACAGGCTATGAATAAGATTATGAAGGTAAGTTACTGTTACATAGTGCAAAAGTTGTGTGGATTCTGTTTATGTAATTCTATTTGTTATGAGGGTAATTGGTTTCCGGGTTCCAAATTACTAAATGATCATTGTATGTCCTCTGTGCAGTCAAATCCAGCATTGTATGTTCTCCGAGAGCGCATAAGGAAAGGTTTGCAGCTCTATTCTTCAGAGCCTACGGAGCCATACTTGTCATCTCAGAATTATGGAGAGATTTTTAGTAATCAAATTATATGGTTCGTTGATGACACTAATGTTTATCGCGTGACAATTCACAAGACATTCGAGGGAAATCTGACTACTAAGCCCATCAATGGTGCCATTTTCATATTCAATCCAAGGACTGGCCAGCTTTTCCTGAAGGTTTGTCATCTCAGAACATCATTTTAAATTAAGTTCTTTTTGATCCATCTGGGACAGTGAGAGCTTAGTTTTACTGACTTTAATGCACTTTGATCATACAGGTCATTCACACAAGTGTTTGGGCTGGGCAAAAGCGTCTAGGTCAGCTGGCCAAGTGGAAAACAGCAGAAGAAGTAGCTGCTCTTGTGCGTTCTTTGCCAGTTGAAGAACAACCAAAGCAGATCATCGTCACTCGGAAGGGGATGCTTGATCCTTTGGAGGTTCACTTGTTGGATTTCCCCAATATTGTTATTAAAGGGAGTGAGCTGCAGCTACCGTTCCAAGCTTGCTTGAAAATAGAAAAATTTGGTGATCTGATTCTGAAGGCAACAGAGCCTCAAATGGTTCTGTTTAACATATATGATGACTGGCTGAAGAGCATATCATCTTACACTGCATTCTCTCGTCTCATTTTGATTCTCCGTGCTCTTCATGTGAACAATGAGAAGGCTAAAATGTTACTAAAACCTGACAAGACAGTTGTCACTGAACCTCATCATATTTGGCCGTCTCTCACAGATGATCAGTGGATGAAGGTAATGTGATTCTTCCACTTTCTTCTACTTGTGAGACTATAATAGAATGATAGCACCCGCTTTGTGATATGGGTTGCAAATTTTGCCAGAAATGATGTTGTTTCTTGTACTAAATGTTAGAATGGTTATGTACAACTACAATTTTTTTGGGTTAAGGACAATCTTTCCCCCCTTTCTGATAATGGCATGTGTATATGTGAAATCATAATGTTCGGAATATTATGTGCTTGCATTTTTTGAAGTTAAGGTCTAAGTTTTCTTCTTGATTAATTGCCTTAAAGTGCTGTTTGACGTTGCAATCATTTGGCTGGTTAAAGTAAACAGACCTCCTATATTCTCCTGTTTCTATGGTTATATTTTAAAAAAAATATATGTATACTTTTGTTTTGCTTAGTGCAAATTTAGCTATAACTTATTTCCTCCTGTCTTGAAACGTATAAAGACAGTTCAAGTTTACTTTCTCATGTGCAGGTTGAAGTAGCTTTGAGAGACTTGATTCTCTCAGATTATGCGAAGAAGAACAATGTGAATACTTCAGCTCTTACACAGTCTGAGATTCGTGATATTATACTCGGTGCTGAGATTACCCCTCCATCACAACAGAGGCAGCAAATTGCAGAAATTGAGAAACAGGTACTGTATGTCTTTAGTTATGGAGAAGTGTTAAAATATTGGTCTGTGTCTCTGGCCTAGTCTGCTGACTTGGTAGCGTATATTCAGGCAAAAGAAGCCAGTCAGCTTACAGCAGTCACAACAAGGACCACCAATGTGCATGGTGATGAACTGATTGTGACCACCACAAGTCCTTATGAACAAGCAGCATTTGGGTCTAAGACTGACTGGCGTGTGAGGGCAATATCGGCGACCAATCTTTATCTTCGAGTGAACCACATCTATGTTAATTCAGAGGACATAAAGGTATGCTCATTGCCCTAATCTTTTTAACATTTGAACAGGTTATTTTTTTGGTAAGCAATCAAAGGGGGAAGCATTACGTACCTTGAGACCCTCTGTTATTGGTGCGTGTGACTACAACTTTTGTTGGTGAAAATTAAAGGAAAAAGTTCAATTTGTACTCATCTGTGTGTGTATATAGTGGTTATTGAATTTTAACTTATAAAGACAGGTAGCAAATTGTCATAGCTTTTGCTATTTACTTATATATACTTTCCACTCGGTAATGCAGGAGACAGGATATACTTATATTATGCCCAAGAACATATTGAAGAAATTTATCTGCATAGCAGATCTGCGAACTCAGATTGCTGGGTACTTGTATGGTATAAGCCCACCTGATAATCCTCAGGTCAAGGAAATTCGCTGTATTGCGATGCCACCTCAATGGGGAACACATCAGCAAGTGAATCTTCCAAGTGCACTCCCTGAGCATGATTTCCTAAATGACTTGGAGCCATTGGGGTGGATGCACACACAACCAAATGAGCTTCCACAGTTATCACCTCAAGTATGATCAAGTGCTCATTTAGTAATGCTGCTCTTGTGAATTGATATAAGGGGTCTTGTAATCTCACTTGTGCGGCTTTACTTTTGTAGGATCTAACTAATCATGCTCGGGTTCTGGAGAACAACAAGCAATGGGATGGCGAGAAGTGCATTATCCTGACATGCAGTTTCACGCCAGGTTCCTGCTCATTGACTGCTTACAAGCTCACCCCTTCAGGTTATGAATGGGGGCGTCTGAATAAAGACACTGGAAGCAATCCTGCCGGATACCTTCCGACTCACTACGAAAAGGTTCAGATGCTCCTGAGCGACAGGTTCCTTGGCTTTTACATGGTAAGAAGGGTCATGAGAATTTTACAAATGCTTATAATTTGCTTATCCTGTTAGAATTGTCCCATTCGTCACATTGCTCACTGACCTGAATTTATTAACCTTGGAGATCATTAGCAATAATATCACTTCTTTGTTGCATCCTTTTTGGTAATGTTTGAATGACTTGCCTATTTTACTGTTTGCTTTTAACTTAGATGCCGGATAATGGCCCCTGGAACTACAACTTCATGGGGGTGAAGCACACATCAAGCATGAAGTATGGAATGAAACTGGGGACGCCGAGAGAGTACTATCACGAGGACCACAGGCCCACTCACTTCCTGGAGTTCAGCAACATGGAAGAGGGCGACACAGTGGAGGGCGATCGTGAAGACACATTTACTTAGGCCTTAGTAGAACTTTTGGGTTGTCTTTTGGATGTTGAAAACCACCTTGTTGCACTTTCTCACTCAAATAGATGGCTCCTGAAATTTTGCAACGGCAACTGTTGTAATATTTTATCTCACTCGCTTTTGAGAGTGATGTATGTATGATAGTCAGCAAGAGCTAGTTTTTGTTTTCAAAAATGAGATAACATAGTTTATAACTGCGGTGTCGTTAAGGTAAACTCCACAGTTTTGCCTGCGAGGTATTCTGAATCCGATTTCATATGCTCTATCATGGCGACGGTTCCGGGGTTTGAACGATATTCCATGGGCTTAGCTTGAGAGTTCCATGGGTTACCTGGGTTTTCAATTTTGTCTTTACCGAAACTTATGACGAGGCGCTCCACGTGTTGATCAAAGAGACTCGATCGATTCCTTCAAGGACCCCGTACCACTCCGCGTGGCAGAAGGAGCGAGATTTTCAAGCCTCGAACACGTATCTTCGACACGTACGAGCAGGAAAATGCAAAGCCTCCGCTCGCCCTTACGCTCTTCGACAACCTTCTCGCGAGCTTCTTCAATTTCGCTCCTCGTGCACACGCCCTCGCAAACTCTACCGAAATCCACCACCGCCGCCAAAACAGACATGCAAGAAATCATGCAACGGAGCCCCATCGGTTCATCCTCCACGCCCAAGCAACGCCTGAGAGAACAGCGAGTCGGAGATCTGATCCTGCACAAGAGGCGGCTCGTGGACGTCCCCCACACAGCGTCGCTCGGCGACACCATGAGTGTTCTCGTGACCAACCGCGTGCTGGCGGTGCCAGTGGCGGCTCCGCCGGGGCGATGGATTGGGGCAGGCGGGTCCATGATCTTGGAGGCCGACCAGGAAACCGGCGCCGTAAGGAAGCAGTACATAGGGATAGTGACCATGCTTGATATACTGTCTCACATAGCAGAAGATGGTGATTATGATGTAGAGAAAGTAAGAGATGATCAGAGGGATTTAGGGAAGAAGATGGCCACCCCGGTTTCGTCGGTCATTGGGCACAATCTTGAAGGGCTCAGTCTCTGGACATTTAACCCTAATACTAAGTGAGTTCAATGTGCTTCTGGCTTGAGATTTTCTACAAGTTCTTTGTTATTTTTAGGGGAAGTATATGAGTGATTTTTCTCATATTTGCGCCAGTACTTGTGGACAAAAATGGTTACTAATATAGAACTTGTCTTTAGTGATTATCTGCATGGTGGCTAGGTCCAGTACTAGAGTGATTGGAGGATCATTTAGTGACCATGAGTTATTATTATTTGCATGGTGGCTAGATCCAGTACTAGAGTGATTGGAGGATCATTGGACTAGGAGTGTGCACAGAAACATATTGGTCAAGCTGAATCGTTCATCTAGTGAGATGAGACGAGACAAGATGACACGGGAAGAGTCGAGCTGCTTTCCTTGTCTAGTTACGAATCAATTGATGGTCATTGTCCTCCTTTGACAAGTGAATTATAACCATGTACTTGCTTTTAGCAAGTGAAATAATATACCAGAAGAGTAGATGTGACTGTAATTATGTGAAGGATCTACATACTGGTTACAATTTGAATGGTAATTATCAGTTGTTGCTTACAGATTTAGGGGGTGGCAAACGACAATATTGTAGAAAGTGGAAATGGCAAAGAAACATTTGAGTTGTAGCACAAAAGCTGACATGAATGGTATTGATTGATCATGCCCGTGTATTGACCCCCCCACCCCACCCCCAAAGAAAAAACCCAGCGTGGTTGGATGTACATGCCTGTTCAGTCGTAGAATATGCAGTAGTTTAACATTATTTTTCATCTTGATGCAAGTCTAGACAAGTCGTGATCTAGGCAAGTCACAGCTTGGATGCACGCATCTGCTACAGCTACCCTCTTTTATCCAGGCATACTCAAACGATGGTAAACTGGATACTTGTCTTTAGAAATAGGGAACCTATAGAAGAAACTTTTTCCAGGTTTACAGTTCAATTTGGAGCTACTGATATCCTTTAAAGGCTTACACTCCTACTACGTCAAAATATGTTGGAAAATTATTTTGAAATTTGTTACTGTTGCATGTTGCAGCATCCTGGATTGTATGGAAGTGCTTAGCAAAGGAATCCACAGAGCCCTTGTGCCGATAGACAGCCACATGGAGAATATTGCGGGAGTCGAGTTAGTGGAGTCCGCCCCTTCCTATCGAATGCTTACCCAAATGGATGTGGTCCAGTTCTTGAAGGACCATTCCTGTGAGATGGAAGGCATCGCAACATGCTCCATCCGGGAGTTGGGGGCGGTCAGTCGACATGTCTATGCGATCACAGACCGAACCAAAGTTATGGAGGCCATCAAGTGCATGAGGGCCGCGATGATTAATGCTGTTCCCATAGTTGCTTCGGAGGAATTCGAGCATGATCACAGCCAACTTTTGGATCTAGAAGTAAGTATGCACATCCTCTTTCCTTTTCTGTGTGGACCGTATAGAGTTTCACAGTCGAAAGAGTAAATTAAGCAGCTCTGTTTAAAGTCTTCCTCTGTTTTGGGAGAACTTAATGACTAAACATAGACACAGATATCCTCAATGCGGTGCAGAATATTGGCGTCACACACAAGTTCAAAGCCTTGATTAGCCAAAATAGATGTCTTGCATTGCTTCCGTGTCAGCTGTTTTGCTATTAAGTTGGGAAGCTGTCCCAAGTGCTTAAGATACCTAATTAACCAACATAAGTATGTGGCAATATTCAGGGCGAGGGTCGGAAGCTGATGGGCACATTTTCGGCGACTGATTTGAGGGGCTGTCACTTGGCCACACTGCACTCCTGGTTATCTGCGACAGCCCTGGACTTCACTGAGAAGATCTCGAAGAGCCCTTTATGCGCAGTCGGCCCTGGCCAGGGCAGTGCAAGGCCGAGAGAGCCCGTGACGTGCACCGACGGGTCATCCCTTGCAGAAGCAATGGACAAGGCTGTGGAGAAGCACGTGCACAGGGTGTGGGTTGTGGATCAACAGGGGTTGCTCACCGGCGTTGTTTCTCTCACTGACATGATCCGAGTGTTGAGGGTTGCAATTGCATAGGAAATTAACGTTATGTACCTCGTTGTATCCACAAGGGACAAAGACAAGGATGATGCCCCAACTTCTAAGGTCACGTTCTCTATCATTAGTGCTTACAGAGTCTTTCGATCAGTGGGTTTTGATGATAATCGTTAGGCTAAAAGATAATTTAGCTGAAAAACCGAGCTGAAGAGGCCTGGAATTTGCTTGTGAAACGAGAGATGTCGAGGCATTTTCTCATCAGAAACATGACCAGATAGAGGTTGCCCTTGTGAGAGGGCGATGATAGTGTAGATCCTACGCATTCGTGCCGTGTCACGAGCATCGTGCCAATGAACCAAGTCCTGGTGGTGGTAGGAAGGAAAGGTCATTGAAATTTAATGTCACCTGCTTCTTTCAATAGAAGGCGCAATTAGTGCCGATTTGTTCGTTGATGGCCCCTAACGTACAGTCTTTCATCTTCTTCATTCCACGCAAAATGACCTTTTCTTTTGCTCCTCGTTACTCCAAATCGGTCCACTGAGCTAACCCAATTTGCCACATCTTAGTCCCAAATTTTCCGTTATTGTTAATCAAATAGTTCGCTCACCCATCCGTCAATAACCCGACAGACAGAAAAGAAAAAGAAATCGTCATGTCATGGTACGTGGTGAATCACTAACGTGTCTTGAATCATTTAAGGATGAAATGCTAACCAAAGTCATTTATAGAGTCCAAGAAGAAAAATCTTTCGGAATTTAGCTCATCAAAATATTGTACTGTTATATACACATGCTCTTGCTTTATGGTGTTCAAGACTTTCCCTCTTCGTTAGATAGTAATTTCTACGAACAAGCCTTTTTTTTTCTCCCGGGGTGGTAAAATATCAATTAACGAGTGTTTCAAGGCATTGTCAAGATGGGAGAGAAATATTTGGGGACTATTGTCGTCACTATTGCGCCCGTTCAAGTTAACTACAAGGACCGACCAAAAAAAAAGTTAACTACCGGGGTTTTGTCAAGAAAAGCATAACCATCTTCAATTAATTTAAGAGGGGCCAGGAACCCAATCGATAGTCCACGTGACTGGCCTATACATTGAGGCCACGGAGGCTAATTTGCGAGATTTGTTCATCGATCGACGTCAACGAGAGTCGTCGTATGAGAATTGGTCAAAGCCGGTAGATGAGGAAAGCGACCTTTTCCCACGTATTCACTCCACTAATTTGGAGGTACACGATAATTAAATGGGTACAAGGTCATTAAGGGAAGTTAACCATCTCATTTAAAGGTCTGAGAGGAAGGTCCAACCTCTCCCACTCCCTTTCTTGAGAACTAGACATCTTGGATTGCTTGCGCCCTTTCTGTCATGACATGGTTCTACAAGGACAGAGAGTAATCGTCCTGAACAGATAACAATTCTGATATATATATATATGTGTGTGTGTGAAAATTAGAAAAATGCCTTTTAATGTAATGACAAACTTTGATTTGGAACTGCAAAGTTAAGTAAGTCCAAATTAGAGTACCACCTGCCTGTACGCTAATAAATAAAATCATTAAGTCTGGTATGAAACTAGTCAAAGTAGACAATACATCGAGTGAGTTAATTCAGGTATGTCACGCCTTTCCCTTAGACAAATGAAAGAGTACAATGGCTTGGGGCAGTCTCTCCTCTCGATTGATTCTGTCGGTGCTGCTGCCTTCCCCGCCATCAAATCCATCGCTGTCGTGTTTGAAGGAGGATTTGGAGTTTGGACGAGCGTGTCTACGTATGGAACCAAAAATGAACATCGAATTAAATGAGTCACCGGCAAAATGGTTGGTTGGGTGTTGATGTAGGTTGTTTACTAGGGTTTGCTTGCTCCATAAATGAAAAACCTCGAAGCTATTCTTGCTTCATGTGCGAGTTAACACTAGAGTTCCAAGTCGCCATTATGTCCAACCCTAAATATATATTTGCACCACCGCCTACTTAGTGCTTTTGCTTGCATTGGTCACGCTGTCATTACCATATAAATGACTCACGACCACATTCGACGGACATAAATGGTCTACCCCTAATTGAAACTGCATCTCCGAGAGATCGCTAGGATAAACCAAAGGCCGACGACCTTTGATTGACCTTGATTCGAGGTTGTTCGCCACTGGATAATGGCGATTAACCATTTCGTTTGAGGTCGACAAAGGGACAAAGGTTGCAGAGCTCATCCGCTGAACAACCGTTGCAACCATACATGGTGGGCAAGAATGGTCGAGGCTGGCGAGCAGCGATCACAATGTTTTCATGTGTATGGCTTGGCGGTGGCGATGGTGATCGCGGTGGACGCTAGTGGTGGTTCGACTGGGTGGTGGCTAGTCAAAGCGTGTGCACAGTAGATCTGACCACGGCCTTACTAAGGGCGCGTTTGGTAACGATTATTTTTGGGAACATATTCGATCGAAATAATTCTTTTTATTCATTAGGGAACAATTTACGAGAAAAAAGAACGCGTTTGGAAGCGTACAAAATTTTTGATCCCGGAATAGAAAAAAAAAGAATAGAAATGCGTTTTGTAACTATATAAAATTTCTATTCCAATTTTAAAAATTTATCAAATCATAGAAATTCTATTAATTAATTATATTTATACTAAGTAATAAACATATTAACTAATCAAATTTTTATTAAATAGTAAATAATAAACTATAGCATAAACTATAAATATAAATACTAAATAATAAATTAAAATACAAAATTAAAAATGTATTCTATATATAACAAAATTTCCATTCATACTTCAAATCATTTTTTTAAAATAATTTTATTACTTTTTTCCTTTTTTTCCTTTCTTCCTCTTCTTTTTTTCTTCTTCTTCTTCTTCTTCTTCTTGGTGGCTGGTCGTCGGCCTTGGGACGACCGGCCCGCCCGGCCACTAGCGAGGCCGAAAGCTGGGCAAGCCTCCAGCGAGCTCGCTAAGCCTCGCCGATGGCTGGGTGAGGTGCCGGTGAGCCTCTGGCGATCGGCGGCGGCACTTCTTCTTCTTCTTCTTCTTCTTGGTGACCGGTTGTCGGCCTTGGGACGGCCGGCCCGCTTGGCCACCAGCGAGGCCGGCGGGAAGGGCAAGCCTTCGGCGAGCTTGCCAAGCCTCGTCGGCTCTTGGGTGAGGTGCCGGTGAGCCTCGGCGACCGGCGGCGGCGGGGGGGTGGTAGACGGCAATGGCAATGGCGGCAACACTTGAATAACAAGAGAGGGAAAAAGAATAAAAGAAGAAAGAGAAGGAAAAAGGAAAAATTAGGTAGATTTGATTATAGAATTGTTCCTGGGCACAAAGAATCATTTTTTTTTTAATTCTTGATTTTACTCCAAATCTGTTCCCGGGATCAAAAATTTTACCAAACACGATTTCTTTCCAAAACTACTCTCGGGAACAAAAAATCAGAGTCGGGTACTGTTTGGATGGTTACCAAATAGCCCCTAAACGGCTCGTGGGCTGGACAAAGCTTCCTCCAGCACAAAGTCTTGATAAACTTGGCGGGTTTGAGCAAGTGCAGAACATTTAATTAAATGGTCCAAATCAGGCATGCTAACTCGAAAAATAATACGTATGTATTCTTTTTTGTTAATGGATGCGCTCGGACGACAAGTTAGGTCCTTCCTACAGCACGGTTCAGCCTGAGCTTGCCTGTCGATCATCTCAGATAGATCACCGCAAAGAGGAGGAGAAAGGGAAATAGAACGAATCGGGTTTCTTTCTTGACATTGGGTACTTACGTGGCGCAACTCCGATCAATATGAAGACGCTTTTCCTTTTATGGTCGGTAATCAATATGAAGACGTCTTTTGGGTCGGTAATATGAAGACGTCGAGTGAAGATAAAAATTGGGTATTGAAGTTGGAGGAGGCCGGCTCCTTTCCATGATTTCGTTGGGAGAACTATCAAAAAAATCCTAAATTTCCTTTAAAATCTACTAATTTAATCGTCAACTTTTTATAGTTATACCAGTCAATTTTGACAAAAAATAGTTGACATGGACATCAACTGTAAGGTGGTGCATAGTCCGGATGGGCTGTTCCCATCCTAGAATCAAGAACCACCCGCTAAGGATTAATTCCGAAAAATTGAAACCGAGAGCCGCCAGTTAATTGCATGGATCTACCGGGAATCGACTGTTCCCGAGTGGATCCATGGAATTGGTCAAGAAGCTCTTCCCTCCCTTTTTATCTTATTTTATTTCTTATTCGATTTCTTCATCCAATTACCCAGAAATAGGACATTAAACCCAGAACATGACTCCTGTAATACTGTACCATCAAACAAAAGACCCATCGTCGGACCTCCATCTCCGGTTGCCTCCGACCACCAGATGGGAATTTGCCGGCATTCATCCTCATCTTCATCCATTCAAGACTTACGATCGTAGCCACATCACAAATACATAGGACATTCACAAGGATATGGCCAAAGCACAAAGTGAAGGTAACCAAAGACCGAAAAGATTCAAACTTAGTAGAGATGAAATCTGACTGAAAATATACTCAGTAATCAACAAAAAGCCTATACCGCACACCATATATTCACGTACTCCTTTTGATAATTAGGAATAAGAGATTAATCCTAACAAATTTGGTTTAGGCATTTCTTCAAATAGATGGCGGGCATGGATCAAGAGGGAGATATTGCATATCTTTTGCACTCAAATCCGGGCATATCCCAAAATCAGAGATTAACCCTAACAAGTTTTTTAATATTAAAAATTAATATATTATTACAATATAACGGGTTCGGTCCGGATGGACGAATGGGCGGATCCGCCCATAAAATCGGGAATCAGATTGGTACCCACTGATTCTCATAAATTGGAATCGGGAACAATTTGATTTTCTTAAAAACCACATGTTCCGGGCTGTTCTGGTTCGGTTCTAAGCGGTCCGGCCGGTCTTGGTTCCTTTGCACACCCCTAATCGGCTGTCCTACAAGGTGCAATTTTGGTTAACGTGGATAATTTTTAATAATTTTTAAATATATTTTTATTAATAATAATAATAATAATAATAATAATAATAATAATAATTTTTATTTTTTTTCCCTTCCCTTCTTCCTTTAGTCGGTCGCCAGACCTCATCGATGAGCTAGAGGCAAGGGTTGGCCACTGACGAGGTCGAGTCTCACCCACCCTAGGACTTATGTCAAGATATTGTACCGTCATCTCCTCCTCTTCCAAGCTCTAATCAATGGCATCTCGAGCATTGATCTTCACTAGGACTTGCACTCTCCTCAACGTCCTCTACAATTCCACCCCTCGCTCCGTCGAATTGATCACCACCTCCTTTATCCTCTCTTAGCAACCTCAGGTAGCCGAATCGCCCGACCCCTCTGCAAACCCTAGCCCTGATTTTGACCTTGCGCCTTCGACATCGCTCCCTCTCGATCTAGCTTCAGGGAGACACCTCTACTCCTCCAATTGGCGCAACTCGATCCCCTACACCGCCTACACCTTTCGCATGCAATCCCTCTTGCAAACTCTTGATGTCTAGTCCCTTGGTGAGACACGCCCTCACCGGTTGGTGATGGGGGCGAGTTTCGCTTATGGCTAGTGAGGTTGACCTTGCTGGCTCTCGCCTTTGGCCGATCGACAACTGAGTGAAGGACGAAGGAAGTGAGGGGAAAAAAAGAAAAAAAGTTAAAAATAAATAAAATTTTAAAAAATATCATTAAAAATTATCAATGTCAGCATTTGCCGTGCCACATGAGAAGGTTAACATCCATGTCAGCATTTCTGGCCAAAATTTGGCCGGATGGACAGTATTGGCACAAACGTAAAATATTTAGGATTCAATTTGAAAAAAAAATAAAATATTTACGACTGAATCGATACAATTGTAATATGTTTAGAATTTTTTTGGTAATTTTCCCTAATTTCATCCTATACCGTTTAGGGCTTCAAAGACTCTTAAACTGGTATAATTGTGCCGTATTTATTTTAAACTAATTTATAACTCCCAAACATATATACTTGTATCAATTTATACAAACCTGGTGCGGACATATCACATTTACTCAAAAATAATTTTTATAACACAAAATAATTCAAGTTGATATATCAGTACCATATTTACTCCAAATGGTAAATTTCTTAAAAAAACCTTGACTTATCCTAGAAGTGTGCCATGGAGAAAGTACTGAAAAAATCATAAACCTATTACAATTGTACCAATTTAGTCCTAAAATTTTCAAGTAAACCAATATTCTTTTGTCAAAAATTGGACCTATTTAGTCATGAACATTTTCACATTTTGTCAATTTAATTTTGTTTGGAAAACATTGACATGGACATTTGCAATTCTACGTGGTACGATTAGCATTAACATGAACATTTTTAATCATTTTTCATTATTTTTTGTTCTTTTCTTTTCTTTAATTATTATTTTTTTCCTTTTTTCTTCTTTCATTTTGTCTAGCAAGGGTCATAGCCCTCGCCAGATTTAGAAATGGCATTGCCAATTGCAAGCAAGGGCACGAAGGCCCTCGCCTAGATCTAGCAATGCTTTTGCACCTTTGCCGACGAGTGAGGGCCACGACTCTTGCTAGTACTCACTGAGGGTTTGCTGGCAGTCGCTAGTGATTGGCGACCCATGCTAGTCAAAATGAATGATAAAAAAATTAAAATCCAGCGATTTTTAGCCAAAATTGACTTAATATATTCAATTAGAAAAAAAATATGAAAATATTAAGGTGTAAATTGGCTAAATTGAAAAGTTTATGACTAAATAAACATAAATGCAATAAGTTTAATACTTTTTTGATACTTTTCCCGTGGCACAAATATACTAGTTTATGATTTTTATGACATTAAAATTAATTTACGGGTAAATGTGACATAAATGTACTAGTTTTGGGGGTTTTGGCAGCATTAGGTTGTTATTTAACAAAGTCCCAATAATATTGTTAAAGAAAGAATCACGCTCAAGTCAACCGCATGGCACAAGTTTACAAGATTTTCACTCAAATTAAATCAAAGTAACATAATATGTGAATGACTTTCCCGATGACAAAGCACTTAGCGACATTACACATGTAAAAATGAGGGTAAACTTAGAAATTTAGGTTGTTCATATTGGGATAGAAATATGATAAGATAAGATGGGATTTGAATTCCCTTGAATATCCTCCCGATTATAGCAAATTCCATCATATGTGTGGTGGAATCGAAAATAAGTTTAAATTTCTCGTGATATCTAGAGGTCATTACTGTAGCTCCCTCACTAGGGTCGTCAAACCCGATCTCTTCAGCCTCCTTCACTCCTTTGCCCCCAGCTTCACCAAATCCACTACCATTTTCACCTCTACTAGCTCGTAGTTTTTTGCTTAGCCTCACCGCGCTAGGTGATTCGGACATCAGCGAAGATAAGCCTCCGGTCGCCGATTGTGTCGTGGAGTGATCAAGATAGGTAGCAAGTGCGGTCAGCGTGGAGGTGAAGGGTGGCAACAAGGAGGTAGTGAGGGGGCGGAGAGGAGAAGGATGGTGCTGGGCAGCGAGTACTGAGAGCGGACATGCCTCGATCGTGAACATATCACCTCGAAGAATTGAGGCACTTGTGAAGGGATTTGAGTTATTCAATGATGATAGTCGTGACATATAACTTACTCATTTTCACTTTAGTCGTTAGAACATGATTGATTAATCGGCGATGATTATTGCATAGTGATTAGAAGTAATGATGATGCATTATGGAGGTAGTTCTTGCGCAATAGCTAGTGAAGTCAGATGTCACTCCATTACTTACATTATTTTTTAAAAAAAAATTATGCAATATGGTTTTATCTCATCTTTAAAATTGATTTTTTATTTGACATTTTATTTGGATATAACGTCATTGTATTTCGATGCAAATTAAGAGTAGCAAAAAAAAAAAAGAAAAAAAGAAGATGAAAGGAGCATCGAAACCCACGTTAGAAAACGAGGAGTTGCACTTGTCGGGTGGACGGTCATGCGTCGTGCCACTTTGCTCCCTTCGAAATGGGCACGAGTTTTACTGCCTCGACTGGGCCCCTCTCTCTCTCTCTCTCTGCTGTTACAGTGTCACGCACGACGAAAAGTTGGGAAATCTTCACCACCGGCAACACCACCACCACCTCCACTTCATACTATTCATACTACTTTTTGACCAATTTATGTTAAAAAAGCAGAAGAAGAAGAAGAAGACGACGGAAATACCAGAATTCCCTCGAGATCAATTCTTGATATCCCAGAAATTAAATTGAAGAGAGAGAGAGAGAAAAAAAGGTAAGAGAGAGAGAGAGAGAGAGAAAAAAGGAAGGAAATCCCTCTCGAGAACTCCGCCCTTTTCTGGCGCCTCTATATAACATAACAGCCACAGAAGCTCTCTCTCCAACGTCCCCTCCCTCCCCCCATCCATCCGCCATGAGCGTCATCACCGAGCACTCCCTCTCCCCCGCCCCCTGCACCCTCAAGCACCGGATCAAGCCCCTCCCCAGCGGGCCCCTCCCCGACGCCCCCGATCGCAAGAACGCCGCCGGCATGGCCAAGAAGTCCCCGACGACCGCTGCGGCGCCGGCGCCGGCTGGCTCGGCGGCGCCATCCACGGCCCGGCGTCGTTCGTGAACTGGACGCGGCGGGACGTGGCCCACGTGGCGCGGCACCACTGGATCCCGTGCGTCTTCGCGGCGGGGCTGCTCTTCTTCATGGGCGTGGAGTACACGCTCCGCATGGTCCCGGCGTCGTCGCCGCCGTTCGACATCGGGTTCGTGGCCACGCGGCCCCTCCACCGGCTGCTCTCGTCGTCGCCGGAGCTCAACACCCTCTTGGCCGCCCTCAACACGGTACATTAGCATTTATTATGTCGGATAAAGACGGATAACAGCTGTTCTCTCTTTTCCTTTTTCCGCGTGGCTGCATTTTACGTGCGTGAGCCGGATCCCACCCGACCAGATACGGAAGCCGTCATGAATGGCATCGTCCTGGTCTCGCAATGCCCGCCTCCTTCCGTGTTTGACGGTCTAGGATTCCCAGTTCCCTTTCATGCATCCCTGCGAATAAACTGTAATCAATGCCGGATCAAGGAAGGACCGATATATTATTATATGATTTATGATGCGATGTGCATGGTGTGTGTGGTTCTGGTGGGTGGACAGGTGTTCGTGGGGATGCAGACGACGTACATCCTGTGGACGTGGCTGATCGAGCGTCGGCCGAGAGCGACCATCTCGACGCTCTTCATGTTCACTTGCCGTGGCATTCTCGGCTACTCCACTCAGCTTCCTCTTCCTCAGGTTCCCCCATTCCTTCCTTCCTTCCTTCCTTCCTTCCTTCCTTCGTCTCCTCTCCTTTTATTTTCCCTTTCTTTTCCATGCATTTGCTGGATAGTTACAGCTCACAGATCGCGTGTGCTCTTTGGATTGATCGATGGGTTTTTATGGTATATCGTCGTGATGAATTACGTCGATATAATGAAGCTTCAGGACTTGACTAAAACTACAATGAAATTGAACATTAAAGGTGTTTCATAAATGAGGTGGGTCTTTGCCCTGGCTTAGCCCCCTAGATCCGTTAAAAGCAAGATACCCAATAAAAAAACAAAGAAGTAGATACTAAAACATTACTCCTTACTTGTGTTTGAAGTTAACTTTGTTGCCTTAGGGACACTAGACTTTTGGTCGTGTTTGAACCTGTAGTCGTTGCGGGTTTAAACCGATTTTTTGTTACCGTGATTGAGTTTTTCCAGGATTTGAAGTTTTATTCATTTCAGGGATTTTTGGGCTCAGGCGTGGACTTCCCCGTGGGCAACGTCTCCTTCTTCCTCTTCTACTCCGGCCATGTCGCGGGCTCGGTGATCGCCTCCCTAGACATGAGGAGGATGCAGAGGTGGGAATTAGCATGGCTCTTCGACGCCCTCAACGTGCTACAAATGGTGAGGTTGCTTGGGACGAGAGGCCACTACACCATCGACTTGGCTGTCGGGATTGGTGCCGGGATCCTGTTCGACTCTCTCGCCGGAAAGTACGAAGAGAGCAAGAAGATGAGCAAAGATGGAATTGGCAATGGGATTTCAAAGGAGGCTCTCATGACTTGAGTTGAACACGCGTGTTGGGCCAAAAAAAAAAAAAAAAACAGCACATAAACGTGTACCATAAGCTTGACCTGTGGCCGTAAAGGCTTTCTTCTTTGGGGGAACAAACGGAGAAATTCACAAGAAAAGGCAAATGGTAGGGACAAAGAAGTTGGGATTGGATGCTCAGAAATTTTTTTTTTGTGCCTTCGAATTTTCACTTTTTTTTTCTTTATTTGTTCTTTTTCTGATGACATTCTCTAGTTATCTTTTCTCTCACAAATCAAATTAAATTCTCAAATCATGCATTTTCTAGCTCATCCTCTAGATTAAGGACAAGCCAAGACCAAAAAAAAGGAAAAAAAACAGCCATGAGAATTGAAAAATTTCCCACTTGCAGTGCCAAGCTAACGAGCAAAGCCCAAGCTAGCTATCCGCTCTTATTTTGTAATTACGTAAAGGACTGCGGTCATAACCTCCAGATATCTATATGTATATGTTTAATCTTTGTTTATTTAACCGTTAATCCCTGTAACTTATAACTTTTAGGCAATGCTATCTCAAAGTTAGATGAGAAAAATAATTAATATTAATCCACACGTTTCATGTTTCTTCTGCCACCAACGTGATGATGATGGGTGGATCCATGCAGCTGCAAACGGAGAGTAAGATTATTAAATCGAGACTGTCATGTCAAACATTTACATCTTATATTATTCAGGAAAGTGGTAGAGGCAAATCCCGTCGGCGAAGCTGGACTTTCTTGAACGTTCTTGGCCCCCAGTTCTTGACCCAAACGCAACAGCTTTTAGGCGACCGACTTCCTTGCAATTTCCAGGCACTTCGCCGCGTGGAATTTTCTGTTGGGATTTACAGAACCTGGTCTTGTCTTTGCTTCTGAAGTCGTATTTTGATCACTCAAAGCAGGACCCAGAACTTCTTTTTTTTTTTTTTTTTTTTTGGTAATAAGTTTTACTGCTCCGACTTGGATTTTGACAAATGTACACGAGACGTCCAGTGTATATATGCTGATCTGTGTTAGCTTTATCAGATGAACGATTATCAGTCTAAGCTCGCCGTGGAGAGAATTTATGCTAATGCGTGGGCTTTTGTCAAATCATGCACTGCTGTAAATCAGTATCTGGAAGGCCACATTCATTAAATGCTTTGACATATACTCTAATTCTTCGGTACGTTTCCTAGTTTTAAGTACAGAACAATCAGGCCGATGCAGGCACATCATCACTTGCTGCAGTCGCACATATCCTGATGCAAGATGCGACGTGACATATCGCTTTTACTCCATTTCGAGAGGGAAGAAATTTTCGGCATGCCGCTGCTGTCGTTTCGGACGCTCTTTCAATGTATGCAAAGATAATGCGTGTTGTACAGTGCTTAGTTTTCGCCTTCGGAATCAGAATATACTAGGCATGTCCCGTCGTCGACGTTGGCGAGGGGATTGTATAGGTCGGAGGTAGGATCCATGCATCCAGGTACCAGATCTAGATTGCAGCGATCGCCCTGGATCGACAATCACAAGCAGAAATAGTTCCAAGGGGACTTCTTGCAGAAGCACGAAGATGAGGAAACAATGGAAGCAATGGATGTTACTTACCCCTTCCACAGACAAGTTACCGATCATTGTGCATCTCGTGATTACAATGTTTGTGTCCGGAAAGATGGCCTTTTCACATGCGCCTTCATTGCTCAATTCCTGCGCAAGGCCCTGCGATAAGAACACGAGGTGATGTATATGAAACTGTTATCGTTCCATGAAGGTGCCGCAAGAAAGCGATCACGATTCCATTACGGAAAATACCGAGGATGTACAAGATCACGGAGTTTAAAAGTACACAGTTCTTGTCATGATAGAATGTCTAATCCTTTCTGTCCAAGCATAAGGAAAAATAATTTCATAGGTCACAAAAGAATTAGGTGCTGGAGATACTGATGTGTCAACTGGTCCTCACATGTATCATCTAGCTCGTAATTATTGTTGAAATATTATCCCACATCGATTAACAACGGGCCTCAAATTTCATCCAGTAGCTTAACCTTTTGTGTTGGATTTTCTAACATGACATCAAAGCCAATTATCCTTTATGCGAAGGTGCGTAATCAAAATTCCATGTACAATTCATAATCATTTCCTTTTACCTATCAACTTAATTTGGGTTGTACTTTATATTGCACGTGAGATGGGGTGTTGAAATATCGATACTATCCCACATTGATTAACAATAGGTCCCAAATGCTTTTTTATTCATGTGATCACGCTCCACTTATCTACTTAAGTTTTTGGATTGAACTTTCTAACATGTACAGATCATTTCGGGAGAACTCCAAGTGCATTTATAGTCCTTTCATGATGGTTTGATGATCATCCCTCCTTTTCGATGATGAAGAAAAGAGCAGACATATGGCTGACCTCATTAAAGAAGTCGATCGGTTTGTTTCTCCAAGCCTTGGGAACTTGAAACTGCAGTCTGTAAGGACCGTCCCAGTCGACTCCATTTGTGAATGAGAAGATCAAGCTCATTGCTGCCAACCTCAAAGGGGCATAAGTTCGTCTAAAGCAGAACGATAGTAAACAAAACAAAATTTCGTAAGTGATACCAACCATGCTTGGGAACGCAGATCTGGATCGTGTAAATTGGAGAATCGGCCTTGCCTCGATCTTTTCTCAGCATTGCCCTTGGCTCGCCACCGCACATTATAGGCTGATTGAAACCTCCTGCAGAATGCACAGCAAAAAGGCCTGAGGAGCAAACTTTATGCAAAGAAATCTAAGAACCAGGCACTCTATCAAACGAAAAATTCACAGCTGAACTGAGAATCTCACAAGCAAAATTAAAATTGATCCATTTAAAACAAGAACTTAAAGGAAATATGCAGGTCTTAGCAGATCTCAGTCAATAGAAGACATGAGAAGTACCATTAAAACCAATCCCAAATTCTTCATTTGGAACAAGCTTCGCGGTGGCTGGATTGTAGAAAAGCTTCAGCTTCTCTCCCTGTTAAAATTGGCAATCACAAAATCAGCAATGCAATATAGTTTTAACCGAAGCTTTCTGCTATGAAAAATTTGGAAGCAACTCATCTCATACCGATGCAGGAGGAAGACCATTCATTGTCTTCCAGTATACTGGAGACCTCCCAAGTTCAAACATCGCCCATGAGGGAAGCGCGTATCTGTAAAGAAAGGACAAAAGTTCAACGTACTTAATGCAAATACAGAGGTAGCTTCAAATTTCTATAGCCTGATACGGTAGAGACGAGTCCTGCTTTGAAGGAAAACAACATCAGCATGGACATCTGAGTTAAGAGTCACCCAATCGCAGTATAATCAAATATGGAAACAATAGACGGTTGCTCAATCGTCATAAGCTGAAAGCGGGAGACCTTACTCTTTGATTTCTTCGATTGGAGCCGTTGAGACGGTTGCGGCGGCCTTGACTTTAGTGTCTACCTTGACAACTTTACACTTCTCTAAGTTCCTTTTCACCGAAGAGCCAAGAAAACTGCTAACTGCGTAATGAATTTGAACCGTTAGACTTCTAAAGACTAGCACAATTCCCTATCTAGCGGTGCATGTGGAGATTAAAAGTGCGTGGACTATCAGGATTACGACTCGAAATGTTTATTATATCACAATCTCCGTATTTCGTGTTCCTGTTATGGAAAGCCACCATGCGAGATAAACGTAGAAGTCAATACCGAGGAACCCTAAGAACCTATAGCAGACGGCTCTAAGTAGAATAAAACATGCTTGCTGATCGGTCATGAATGAACTTGAGAATAGGCAAAATACAACCAGAGCAGAGCAAACAGTTTCAATCTCATCTAATTCTTCTTCTAGCAACTTCCCTACTTCGATGAAATTAAGTCTCATTTCTGTACAAAGCTATTCCTACCAATTCAACGTACCAAGCAAAAATAGGATATCTGACGTCAATTACTTCGGCAATAAGTGCTCATCATACGATAACTACGCTTTATCCCACTTGGTGGGACTCTATGAACTCATCGATGGACAGAGTATAAGGAGACCCACCGAGAGCGTTTGAGCTTGATGGAGCTTCTTTCCTGCTAGAGACCAGTCTCGCAGCTGAGAATGAACTTGTGGGAGTGAAGATGGACGCAGATGTTGCCGCCATGTTGTTCACCACTTCAGTCGCAGCCCAACTAGAGAGAGAGAGAGAGAGAGAGAGAGAGAGAGAGAGAGAGAGAGCTCTGAGACTATCAATGGGGTGCAAGAAGAACAAGATAAAATCTGAGAAGAAATTGGTAAAATGAACAATCCCAAGCACCGATTTCTGCGGGAATATCTGAAAACAAGACAAATAACGAGAAAATATCAGTTGAGACCATATCAGAAAGCGAGGAAAAAATCAGAGATTTCTATCATAGCAGTCCAGATCTCATGACCACTCAAATATCCAACCCACCTTATCACTACAAAATTATCTTTCCCCCTGTCCCGTTGCTTTAGTTCTATGATCCACTCTTTACCGCCACCCAGAATTCTACCATAAATCCTCCTCTTTTAAGGCTTCCTGATTCACCAACAAAAATCTGATTTGCTCCTACACCGTTCCTCATCTCATCACACCACCGCCAGTCTTGACCGTAATGCTGCTTTTCGATCGCGTACGTAAATTAGCTGCATGAAATTCGATGGAGCCACCAAATTAAACTTCCTAGTCTGCTCTGGGCAACAGCCAGGGCAGGTCCTAATTTGGTGATGGGTTGGCTTGGGAAACCCACCCGCTTTCCACTAGGCTCAAGCCCAGACACTCGATCTGATGGGTCATCACTGGACTCCAGATGGGCTTAACACAATCTGAGCCTTGCTCACGGCCCAATATATATACATCTAACCTGCCAGAGTTAAACAAAAAAAAATCACCAAAACAGTCCTATATCTATTACAATATTTTCAGTTCAGTCCTAAACCATTTTTTTAGCCAATTCAGTTCCAAACCTTTTGAATTTGTACCAATTCAGTCTATCCGACCAATTTTGGCCATTGTCGGTCATCTGGCGAACATTAATGTGGCAATTTGTAAATATATATATTTTTTACCTTTTTTAAACTTGAATTAATTTTTTTTTTAATTTTTTTCCCTTTCTTTTTCCTTTTCTTTTTCCTCTTTGGCTTCCTTACCTTGCAATGGCCGATGAGGCTTGCCAGCCACTAGATGATGGTCGTGAAGCCCTTGTGGGCCTCTGACGAGGATCTCGGCCCTCGCCCGCCCTCGCTAATAGCCTTGCTTAGATTTGGGCGAGGCAGCTTCGCCCAGACTTGGGTGAGGCCAGTCTCCATCTCTCTCCGACCGCTTGAGGTTTTTGGTGACAACAATTTCGATTTGGTACATTTGGAGGAAAGAGAGGACCCTTAGATGGGCAGAGTTGGATTGAGGTTGCGATTGTCAGGTACACTTATAGTTTTGATGTGTGTGTTTGGTAGGTCTCGGAAAAAGAAAGGATGGCGGAAGAGTATCGGTGCCGAGCTCCGCGCCTTTGCGTGAACAATTGCGGCTTCTTAGGGAGTCCCACGACGCAGGACCTCTGCTCCAAGTGCTATTGCAACCTATAGCTCAAGGAGCAGCAGTTGCCCGATGCCAAGCTCGCTTTCTACCAGGCCCTGACCCCCTTGTTGTTGGCCCCCTCCTCGTCCTTGTCCTCTTCGATCCTCGAGCCATCCACAAAATTGGCTCCGTCATGAGCCGTCATGGCCTCGACAATCACGAGTGAGGCTGCCAATGAGGGTGAGCGAGGGCCGTGACCCTCGTCGGCGGCCACTGAGGTCTTCGTGGCCACTCGCCAGTGTGTTGGCCGTTGTGGGGATAAGAAAGCCAATGAGAGGAAGAAAGAAAAAAGAAAAAAGAACAATAAAAAGAAAAAAAGAAAAAAAAAAAATTTAAAAAATAAATAATATTATTAAAAATTCCACGTTAACATTTATCGGATGGTGTCCACATCACTGCCACTTGGCCAAATTTGACCAACCTGGATTGAATTAGACAATTGTAAAATATTTAGGACTGAATTGGCGAAAAAAAAAAAAAAAAGTTTAAGGCGAATCGACACAATTACAATAGATTTTGGACTTATTTAGTGATTCTCCCATTAAATAAGAGATAGTCTTGGCAATCGGATGGATTGTGAATTGTTTAGAATAATTTTCTCATATGAATTAAAATTTGTAGAGAATACTCTGCCCTCTTAGTCTCTGGAATTCGACATCTAAGTCACCTAAATTCAGCGGGAAGTTTATTTTTATCTCGTTTCACCATCACGCTTTCACATCATCCATAATTGTGTGACGAGTTTTCGCCGCTCGAATCGAAGGGTTTTTTTTTTTGCTTGGAGGGGATTTATATGTCCAACCAGGTTGCTCGGTGCTCATATCTTCCATTAAGCGATGATGCTTTGTGTCTGCTACTACAAAACAATATTTTGCACCACAAATGAGAGCCAAATAACCTCATCATAATTCATACCAAGATACCAACTTCTCCAAAACATACGTGTCATCATGTGCCTGCCTCCAAACACTGGCGGGCAGTAATTCGTGACAAGAATTTAGGGCTATTCGACATCGATTGCAACAGTACATATAGGGACAAAATGAAAAATTAAGCTTCACAAGACAGAATATAATATATACACACACACACACACACTCATTTCTTTTATTTTTATCTAGACCAAGCGGTGATTAATAATAAGTACATTTTTGCATAGGTAATTAATAGAGAAATTGAATAAAACTTGGCTACTTTGGTTTATCCCTTATCTCGATCTGCCTCTCTCTACAAGACGTTATGCTGATGAGACTTACAAGTGAAATTCCATATATGTTCTTGGGGTGGCTGCAAGGGAGTGTAAAAGTGGTGATTCAAACACAATCCTCGAACGAGGAAGGCGTACTAGTGCATTCATGTCCATTGGACTCAGAACAGGAAGTTTCATGCCTACTATAGCATACATGGGTAGCCATTTTGCCAATCTGGTCAACCTCGAGTTTTGCCCTAATATATAGTTGGATTTTTAATTGAGGAGTGCCCTCCAGAAATTGTTAAACGACAAAATAAAGAAAATTCAGACTTTTTTAATTCATCGATTTTTCCCGTGTTATAGGTAATCATTACTTTGAAGTCGATCTGTATATTATTAAGCTTAATCCGAGCAACCAACAACTCGATGGGACGCGAAATCATATGAGTGCCCTCACTATATTATTACTCATGGAATCTTATTATTGAATAATCAAATTTTCAAATTGGTTACGCATAAGACAAGAAAAATCAAACCCCTAAAAAATCGTAAACCTCTCTTAATTTGTCACATAGAAGGTGTTTCTTGAGTACCTTTTTTAACATTTTCACTGACATAATCATTCAAGAAGACCCTATTTAGAATTCGGATTTTCTTGGCCCGAAAAGGACCCAATTATTTGATAACAACCAAATAGGTCGTGCCACGGTCTCGAGCGACGAACTCGAGACTCTCATCCCTTTATTAAACTATACAGAACAACCATACTCACACAAACTAAAAGAATGATTAAAAAGGACAAATACAAAAAGGAAAAGGCAAAGCCAGTGCCACTTCCTACTTTATAGCGGCTAATATTAAATTCTACCAAATTAAATTAAAAGAAGGAAGAGGAGGACTTCCCCAAGAATTGGGAATTTCGAAGCCAAGGGAATAATCTCCTTTTAATATAACTTTGGGTGTACATAATGCCTTTACCAAGTGAGCACGAGAGGAACAAAGCATGATTATCGCCGGTGAAATCGATGCATGTTTAATGTTATTTTACGTGGGTGGGAACAAAACCCTTTTGTTGCTTACGTCAAATCAAGCGTGCTTATATTTGTTCATATCAAAATTCAAATGGCTTAGAGCTATATGGTCTGCTAGAGTTCTATTATGAAGCAGAGGTGAAAGCGGGTGTGTTGCTACCTTTTCTTTTTTACCTCATTTTTAAAATAATAATTGTCTGTAAAGTGATATTTCAATTCGTGCAAGAACAGTACTTGAGCTTTCCGAGGGAATGAAATTAATTTTTTCTATACTTCTTTGATGAAATTAATTTAACATATATCTCCTGGCTAGCTCATTGTGGGTCACCCCTGGCCTTCCATCTTTGAGAATATGCTGATTACGAAAATTAATGCTATATTTGTCTAAATAAAAGCAAAGAGTAACTTTTCATGTTTTTACTTTTCGCGCAAGAACAATAAATTAATTTACATGTCAATACTGGATATTTTGAAGTTTTGAGTGTTTCATATTACATAAAATATATTGAGAGCTGCAAGATTTGCAAAAATGTTAAAGAGCAAAAGTTTAAACTATTCGTAAATCCAAAGTCCAAACAAACTCCATGTTAGAAAGTTTAACCCAAAACCTTAGGTACTAGTGAGATTTAATAGAACCACTGGCAATTGTTTTAAAAGTTCAAACTTTTAGATTGGACTTTCCAATATATTATCAAAGCAAGAGGTCATAAATTCAAATATTTTTAAACCACTATTTCACTTTCTAGATATATATTTCCTTACTTTAGTGCAAGTCAAAATCCGGTAGTATTATATTGTTATTATTTAACAGCTTAAATTTTTGGGTTGAACTTTCTATCACCCATAAAAGACATCATATATACACAAAGATAATTAAACTTTAGTTTAGTTATCCAAGTTTGGAGTTCCATTGTCACAAAAAGATACAAAATTTGTGTGCGCATAAGGACTGCCTAGCCAAACAAGAGATGATTTGATTGGTCTAGTCTCTTCTTTTTTTTTTAGCAGCAACCAACTATCCTTGGTGATCTATAGTAGAGTTTTCTTGCATAATTACTCAATCACTTGCTTAAAGGATGATTGATGTAGGCCCTCAACATAAGTATTTCGTATGTGAACACACAGAAAAACACCTCCATTTTCGCCGCGACAAGCACTGATCTTCTAGATTATTGAAATGCAAACTTAGTACGCGCATGTTTTTTGGGGGGCTGAGTTTTCAAGACAATCATCATGAGAGACAATAGTCACATTATGCTTTGCTTACGTCAGAAGAATACATTGCTTCGAACTTCGAAAAGTGCCGAGGTCTGAGGGACCAAATTAACATGCCTGCCTAACCTAGCTTTCTCAGATTTGTTTAAAGTTTACCCCATCATCTAGATATGGTCTTTCTCTGACCACACTGTCCAGATAAAAAGTAGTACTTGAAAATTGTCGCAAGGGGAAAATGGGTATAAGTAAAATTTATTAACCTTTGAACCAAATTAATTTTCATGAGGAAAATGGCAAAGAAGAGGCATAAAGCAAATGTGCAATGTCATAGTTTAACCTAATACGCCACTCTTCATAGATTAAAAGCCCTCCAATAGCATTCCAAAGAACAAATTAAGGTTGTAATAAACCCTTCCGTGCGCAAACGATTTATGTGTTTTGTCATCCTTATTCATTAACAAAGGTATAGGAGTTCAATAACCATCAACCCTTCTGCATAAAGAGGGGAAAATGGGCAGGGTTTGTAAAGCAACATGTGTGCTCTTCTAGGTACACGACATGTTGACAAAGCTTCCATTTCAAAAGCCGCAAGAACAACTACTGATCAAGGCATCATTCACTTACCAGTCCATAATCACAACCAAAAAGGGGGCTCTTGTAACGTGTTCCTATACCGGGTTAAGAAGTGGAAACGGCAATCCGACGCATAAGGCTCCTTGTAGACGGACTATAATTAATCCAGATTAAAACCAACGATATAGAATAGCAAGTCGATTAGAGTACAGAAGTCATGAGAAACTTATGCATGAACTCTCAAATGGGTTTTGCAACACAATTGAGTCAACATTCTTGAGTAAAAGCAAGGGATGGCCAGACCACCTTCATGAATGCTCCAATTATATAAAAGTTTACAGTAGCAGCAATTAACACCTATACTTCTGTGCTCCAATTACATTTATATTATCACTTAAAAGTGGGGACCCAGACTACTACACCACCCTAATTATCACCATGAAAAGTTCCATGATGCGTGTAAGTCTCGAATTTTCCTATTCTAATAACTTATCCTTGGACGACCCAAAACCAAACCGAGAGCCACCGAAAAGACAAATTCGTTATCCACACTTTCGACACCTGGCAGAAGAAGTATGCGACTGTCACCCACCATCTGTCACCGGTCCTGACGGGGCCGAGCTCCCTTCTGCGCCGGGCGCTCGCTCCGCACCATCCCTCACCGTAACCGATGCGGAATTCAGAATTTAGACCTCTCCCACGAAAAGCTGTGGAAAAAGAATTCTTTTTGTAAAGAAGGAACGGCAAAGGGATAGAAAGTGCCAAGAAAAGGCAAAAACTCACACGTATTATCTACAGCAGCGGCAGCAAAGCATGCACGGGGGAAAAGAGTGGTTGCGTGTATATTATACAGGGCGAGGGACGAAAGTGGGTCTGCCATTTTTTTGTGTTGTTCGGGCAATTTCTGCTGACATTGTTCACCGGCTGCAGGCGGTTGTCGGATAGGGGAGAGAGGGGGTGGAAGAGGGAGCGCCGCGCTGAGCTGGGTGACCGGGGACAGCACGCGAGGGGATGGGGGTACGGGAACAGCAGGTCGCCGATCTCTCTCTCTCTCGGCAATTCATTTCAGTGCAAAAGCGAGAGTTGAGAATTCGATTTTTTTATGTGCGGGTTGGTCCGGGAGATTCCCCGCATTCGCCTCGATAACTTCCATGCTGCCACGCCCGGCTGCACAAGCCCATGCCCCAGCCGCCGGTGGCGGCGCGTCCACTTCACGCTCTCGAAGCTGCCGCCGTGAAAGACGGTGTTGCAGACGGAGCACTTGTGGTAAAACAAATCTGCTTGTTAAGTGTAATTTTCCTTCTGTGTTGATATATAAGTTAGTGAGAAACTTTTTTAAAAAAAGGACGAGAAAAGCACACTGACGTTTATCTAGCGAAGCGTACCTACCAATATTCACTTTTACATACGAGAATTCCTCCTATTATCTAGGTCAATAAAGATTGTTGAATATAGTTCCAATAATATGTACTCTCAACATTTTAAATATGCGCAAGTGTTTGGATGAACATATCTTTTATCATAACTAAATCTAGAGGTGATTAGGGATGTAACAGATGGGTCGGCCTAGCATGGGCTCGCCATACCGAGCACTTTAGCATGTCGGTTGGAGCAAACCATATTACAAATTGGCACAACTCCTCATTTCATCGATTATGCCTTGTGCTCAAGCCGATATCTAGAATGCCCTGATAGTCACTGATATCTTTCATGGTTATCAACTAGCTAGTAGTTACCAAATAGCCTCTATGAGTAACCATTAGTTGCTGAATTTTTGGACCTTGCGGCAAAATTAAATTTTAAAAGAAAGGCCTAGCCGTGTCCATGTTAGGTCTATTTGACGTGATGAGCAAAACTAAAATTATTTACACCTACGATTTATATAGATGCAAAATCATAACAAATTATGTTTCAACTCATTTCACAAATGTTCGGCCTAAATTTTGTTCTTTTGGCTGCTGTACATTAATGTGCTTCAAAGTTAATTAATGGAGTCATGTATTATTGTCGAGAGTCATGTATTATTGTCGAGGGTTGTCATAAACATTATGTCCAATTTCAGAGCCGCATCTTTTCATTATACATTGCCATTCGCTTCAATAATGTATTCTTAATTTACCTTCGAATAAATAATCGTTAAATACAAAATATTTTTAAGAAAAAAAAAATGCCACAATATAGCCGTTCTTGCTTATCGTCCATCATGTTTTTTATGTTGTAAATGCTTAAATCTTTGGGTTCGACTATTTCTCGATTATTCTATAATTTCTATGGCCTAAAAAAAAGAGAGAGATTTGAGAGATTTGGAGAGTTATCAAATTATTTCCCTCCCTTTTTGGCTATCGACTGAACCGGAGGCTAAGAAATGAATTCCATCAGAGAATCGAGCAGAGTTGCGCGTCTGTCCAGCGACTCTAATTTTAAAATTCTTGTCATTATCAGGCATGGCCTGATGTACCTGCGTCCTTTTCTTATATATCTATTTTATGTCTTGTCTTACTCTATATATCTAACTACCAGCGAGAAATGCAAAGTCCGCAGCCTTTAAATAGCCGTCGAAACCCTTCTGTCGATGAAACCCAAAACGCGCACGGCACACCCATCTGTTCTCCGTGACCAGAAGCGAGCGCGAAGCAAACTAGAGAGAATCTGAATCACCCCCATCTCGCTCAAAAGCCAGGAAAGAGAGGGAAAAAGGTCTCTCGTTTGGATTGTGGAAGAGGAGAGGAGGCAAGAGACGAGCCAAAACGGGGCTTCCACTGTGGATGCTGGGGTGGGGTGTGGACTTCTTGCGGGCCGAAATGAATCGCTTGCTCGCCTTGCTCTTCCACCAGGTCTTTGTTCCTTTTCACTTCCGTGTTCTCTCCTTCAACCTCTCCAGAATGCGTGGCTTTTAATGGCGCTTTCATATGCAACTCATTTTGATTGATATGTGCGGTTTATGTTGGCAGGGAGTGCTGGATGAGCAGTTCTTGCAGCTGCAACAGCTCCAAGACGAGAGCTCCCCAAACTTCGTGTCGGAAGTCATCACCATCTACTTCTCCGAGTCCGAGAAGCTCCTCCGCAACCTCCGAATGCTCCTGTAATTAACTTCTCCTTCGAGGGTTTCTTTTCTCTTTCCTTTCTTGCATTTGGGCATCTTGAAAGCGTCACATGCTCGACCAACTCTACTCTCTTGCACTTGCGTAGCGTCATCGCTGTCTGCAAGATAAACAACATATCCCATCTCTGTTGCATACATGTCTCTCCTATAATCGCGTGTGTATGTCCTTTTTCACCTGTTGATCCAGAAACATACTTTCACTCAATCTAAACAGTTTGACAAGTAGCTGGTCGCGCATATTTTGAGCGATCATGTTTCTCTCGCTTGAGTTTGCTTCTTTGTTCGTTGGTCATGATGGGATGTGTTGGAGACAGGATGGACAGAGAGCTGTCGGACTACAAGAAGGTGGAGATACACTTGAACCAGATGATGGGAAGCAGCTCCAGCATCGGCGCCAAGCGCGTCCGCAACGTCTGCGTCGCCTTCCGCGCCGCTTCCGAGCAGAGCAACCATGCCGGGTACTTTATTGTTTTCGCGTCCGCTTTCACTGTAGCACTTATTCTCCAGAGAAGGAAAACATTGCTGGGTTCCCAAACCTTTTGCTTTTTCCTTTTTTTCGCTTAGAACGAAATGACCTTTATCTTTCTTTTTAGGTGCTTGAGAGCCTTGGAGTTGCTAGAACATGAATATTGCTACCTCAAGAACAAGCTCCACGAACTTTTCCAGGTATGCACAAGCTCTTACTTTGCTATTATATACTACCAAACATCAAACTCAAACGTCAAACTCAAATGTTGCATTGTTGCATTGACTAATAACTAATGTCACTCATTGCCTGCTTTTTCATTTTGAAAAATGCAGATAGAGCAACAAAGAGCTTTGGCATCTGGGGTCAGATATCCTGCACAACACGACTGAAACAAACGGATCATGGTCGTTCTAATCCAGCTTTTTGCGCAAGGACAATAGAATTCGCTTCTTCACTCTGGACGCACCGTCGAAGCGAAGCTCTATAGAGGAAGGAAGGAAGGAAGGAAGGAAGGAGATAAGGGGGGTGACATGTAATTCCATTTGAATGGAAAGATTTATGTACAAGTTGCAATGTGGCTTTTTTGAAACAATGTGAGTCACTGATTTTTTTCTTTTAGAAGATGGAACTACACGTGACCTTCGTAACTCGCAAGATATTCTCATGCGACTCGATGAACTGTTGAATGAAAAAAGGTGCAAACTTGAAAAAGACTTTGCTCAACAGGCGTAGAGATTTTGACGAAAAATCATTAAACATAGGCAAAAATAAGAGAGGAGAAAAAGGAGGTATTTTAGAATAACTCTTTCTTCTTTTCCTCCTCGCCTTCAGCCGTGCATTGAACCCGGGACCCTCGTGATTGTAACATTTTGTGACCAAACGCGAGGCCACAGAAAACTCAAGCGTCGGCGGTCTGAGAAGAACTTGGAACAATTTACATTTTAAGGTTAATGGACCATTTGTATGAATATGGACTTGGACCTCATTTTATATCATGAAGTTCTATCATTTTAACAAAATCCGGCGATGGGCCTGACATCGGGTCAAAATTCCTACAACTATTTTGGTTTTGGGCCTTTTTGTCGTGGATTCATTTATATATTCCATAACACCAACCTATAATTTTTGTCTTAAAATTCTTCCCATCGTCGTATGATGTGGTTTTATTATGTTTATTGCTCCGAACAGTGAGCTTCCTAACTCTTTACTATGCAAGACTCTGTGTGCACAATATGCTCATCAAGAAGCACTTTTTTCTATGTCTAATCTCATTGGTTGGGCTTGGACATCCATTATAATGTACCTAAGAACATTCATTTTGCTAAGTATATAGTAAGCTTTACAATTGCCAGAACGGTATTTCCGTCGAGCATTCGTTTTGCTTTGAATCAATCAATTCTGAAAATAATTAGTCACCTAAGATGTAAAAGTCCGTTAGCCCAATATGGTGGTCAAGTTTCAACTTCATGTTACCATATACAAAGACCAGAAAATCATCTTAAAATGGAATCTTACTTCCTCTGGCCGATCTTGCAAGTTTTGTATTGAGAGGAACCAAAAAAAGAGGTATTTTAGAATTCCTCATCTTCTTATCTTTCTTCCTCTCTCATGGGCTTGGACATCCATTATAATGTACCTAAGAACATCTTGCAATAGATTGTCTTGGTACTTAAAGTACAATATATAGTAAGCTTTACAATTGCAAGAATGGTAATTCTGTCGAGCATTTGTTTTGCTTCAAATCGATCAATTTTACAGATACTTAGTCACCTAAGATGTCAAAGTCTATTTGTTTGATATGGAAATCAAGTTTCAACTTTGTGTTTCCAAATACAAAGACCAAAAAATCATCTTAAAAATGAATCTCACTTCCTCTAGCAAATCTTGCAAGTTCCATATAATATATGTATCACACGTAATGACGTCAAAAATAGAGGAACCAGAAAAAGAGGTATTCTAGAATTCCTCATCTTCTTCTCTCTCTTCTCCTCTTTGTCATTATATGGGATTCGGACATCCATTGTAATGTACCTAAGAACATCTTGCAATTGATGGTCTTGATAATTAAAGTACAATATATAGTAAGCTTACAATTACAAGAATGGTATTTTTTCGAGCATTCATTTTCTTCAAATTGACCAATTCTAAAAACATAGTAAAATGACCAATTCTAAAAACACGTAGTCAACTACAATGTAAAATTTGTTTGTCTAATACATGTAACGATGTAATAGTGTAGAAAAGAGAGGAACAAAAAAAAAAAAAAAAACCAAAAAACAAGGTATTCTAGAATTCCTCATCTTCCTCTCTTCTCTCCTTCTTGTCACTATACGGGGTTTGGACATCCATTAAAATGTATCCAAGAACATCTTGCAGTAGATAGTCTTGATGCTTAAAGTACAGTCTATGGTAAGATTATAATTGCAAGAATGGTATTTTGTCGAGCATTTGTTTTGCTTCATATCGACCATTTCTAAAAACACTAGCAAAATAACCAATTCTAAAAACACTTAGTCAACTACAATGTAAAAGTTGTTTGTCCAATACATGCAACGATGTATTGGTGAGAGGTATTCTAGAATTCCTCATCTTCTTCTCTCTTTTCTCCTCCCTATCAGTATACGGGGTTTGGACATCCATTAAAATGTATCTAAGAACATCTTGCAATAGATAGTCTTGATACTTATAGTATATAGTAAGGTTACAATTTGGACATCCATTAAAATGTATCTAAGAACATCTTGCAATAGATAGTCTTGATACTTATAGTATATAGTAAGGTTACAATTGCAAGAATGGTATTTTGTCGAGCATTTATTTTGCTTCATATCAACCAATTCTTAAAAAAACTAGCTAAACAAACAATTTTGAAAACACTTAGTCAACTACAATGTAAAAGTTTTTTGTCCAATACATGTCATGATGTAACGGTGTAGAAAAGAGAGGAAAGAAATACCACAAAAAAAAAAAAAGAGGTACTCTAGAATTCCTCATCTTCTTCTCTCTCTTCTTCTCCATGTCACTGTACGGGATTTCGACATCTATTATAATGTACCTAATAACATCTTGTAAAAGATAGTCTTGATACTTAAAGTACAATATATAGTAAGCTTACAATTGCAAGAATGGTATTTTGTCGAGCATTTGTTTTGCTTCATATCGACCAATTCTAAAACACTAGCAAAACAACCAATTCTGAAAACACTTAGGGCGCGTTTGGTAACCATTTTATTCTGGGGAACAATTTTATTATGAGAAATGATTTTTTCTGATTTTGTTTTCGGGAACAATTTCTGAGTAAAAGAACATGTTTGGTAAGTTTCCAAAATTTCTACTCGTGGGATAGAAAAACGTTTGGTAGGATTCTTAGATTTTTTTGTTTCTTTTATTATATTTTCTTTTCTTTTTTTTTCCTTTTTCTCTTTGGCGGTGGCCGGCAATCGGCTGGGCAAGGTCCGGCGAGCTCGCTGAAGGCCAGCCTGGCCACGGCGAGCCTTGACCTAGCCTAGATCTGGCTAGGTTGGCCTTGCCCTAGCTTGGCGAGGCCTAGCCTCGTGCTGGTTGGGGAGGCCGAGCCTCGGTCTTTCCGTGGCCCGGCAATGCTTCGTCAAGGTTGTCGACCCTCGTCCGGGCTGGTTGCCGACGCCGGCCATGGCCAAAAGGAAAGAGAAGAAGAGAGAAGAGAGAAAAATAGATTCTAGAAACTGTTTCTGGAAATAAGAAGTTATTTTTTCTACTTCTTCTTTCTGTTCAAAATCTATTCCCGAAAACAAAAAAAATAGATTTTTTTGTTCCCAAAAACAAAAATTTTACCAAATAAGTTTTATTCTTTTTCATTCTCTAGAACAAAAGAACAAAAAAAGTTGTTTCGAGGAACAAAAACAAATTTTAACAAACAGGTCCTTAGTCAACTACAATGACAAAAATTTTACCAAATAAGTTTTTATTCTTTTTTTGTTTTTTGGAACAAAAGAACAAAAAAAGTTGTTCTGAGGAACAAAAACAAATTTTAACAAATTGGTCCTTAGTCAACTACAATGAAAAAATTATTTGTCCAATACATGTATCGGTGTAGAAAAGAGAGGAACTAAAAAAGAGGTATTTTAGAATACCTCATCTTCTTCTCTCTTCTCCTCTCTCTCACCATGCCAAAAAAGTTATTCCGAGGAACAAAAACAAATTTTAATAAATAGGTCCTTGGTCAACTACAATGCAAAAATTATTTGTCCAATACATGTAACGGTGTAGAAAAGAGAGGACCTAAAAAAGAGGTATTTTAGAATACCTCATCTTCTTCTCTCTCTCTTCCCTCATGCCTTGAACCCGTGACCTTGGGATTGTATCTAAATTAAGTCCCAACCACAAGGCCAATCGGGAGGTTGGCGTCTTCTTTAAGGTAGAAAATATATATAAAGTCATAGCAAATTTTACTGAAATGACCTCTAAACGAAGTGGCTTTCCAGAGAAAATATTGGCTGGGTCTTACCCTCCACGTAGGCGTAGGGTAAGACCATTCAGCGATCGATACGTGGCTCCACATAGGCGACGGCGTCGGGGTTTAAAATTTGCGCGCGCCGCTCCCGGGGCCCACCACTCGACGCTCTCTCGCTCCTCTGCGACTGCGTCGACTCCCTCTCTCTCCTCTCTCTCTCTCTCTCTCCCCGTTCTCCGTTCCGTTACGGGGAGGAAAAAAAATCGCACGACGCCTCCTTTGCTCTTCCATATGCTCTTCCCCCTCCTCTCTGCTCTCTCTCCTCCGCCGGTTGCCCAACGACGCCGACGCTGCCGACATTCCTCCGCATGACGCCGACGCCCCTCCACCTCCGCCTCCGCCTCCACAGGTTGCCCGCGACGCCGACGCCCCTCTTTGGTTGCCTCGACGCCCCGACGCCAACGCAGCCTCCGCCTCCGCCCCCGAACCCGACTCGACGCCGACGCCCCTCCGCCCTCGCCTCCACCCCGACGCCGTCGCCGACGCCCTCCACCTCTCGCCTCCGCCTCCGCCTCCACGGGTTTCCGCGACGCCGACGCCGACGCCCTTTCCGGTGAACCGCGACGCGACGCCCCTCCGCCCGGTTGCCTCCGTCGCCCCTCAAGCCGGTTGCCTCCGTCGCCCCGACTCCGACGCCAACGCCCCGACGCCGACGCAGCCTCCGCCTCCGCCCCTGAACCCGACTCTAACGCGGACGCCCCTCCGCCGGTTGCCTCCGTCGCCCCCAACTCCAACGCCCCTCAAGCCGGTCGCCTCCGACGCCGACGCCCCTCCACCTCGGCCTCCGCCCCGACGCCATCGCCGACGCCCTTTCGCCTCCCTCTCGCGATCTCTCGCTCCTCTCTCCCTCTTTCCATGTTCGAAAGTTAATGAGTTTCGTGGCCTATTTAGTTTCGACAATGAAGTTTGTGTTTATCACTTCTGCGAGAGATAGTTTGCGCCGAGGTAGAACATCTTGCCCGTTTCCCGAGCCGGAGGTCTCTCTGTCTCTGTCTCTATCTCTCAACCAAATTGTCATGCTCGGAAGTTCTCGGTGTCTTCACCCCGAGAACTTTGATATTGAAGGCGTACGTCTCGGAGATAGAAGGTGTTCCGAGCCGGAAGTCGTGATGCTTGAAGGCCTATGGAGGCTCGTAAGCATCGGGCGCTTTCACACATCAACTAGAGGTAAAATTTGGTTAGTAGGTACTGGGGAAAGGGAAAAGTATCGAATTGGGAAAAGGGACAAAGTTATTGTTCGATTTTTTTGTTTGTTGATCTAAATTTACTTTCCCTGCTGGGTGTTTGCTTTGTAAAGAAGTTTGGAAAAGTATCGAATTGGGAAAAGGGACAAAGTTTGCTTTGTTCGAATTGCTGGGTGTTGATCTAAATTTACTTTTTTTAGACATCTATTAGGCGTTCTCTTTTGCACAATTCCCTTTGATTTAATCCTGAGGTTCACTAACCTGCAGAAACTCTCTTCAACTTTTGCAAATAGTTTTGCAAACTTTTGGCATCTATCGGTAGATATGATGACCAGCTATGATCTTAAGGCACTCTTAGCTGTTTTGACCTCTTCCAGCTCTGTCTCTACTCATTTGATATTGGAAATATTGTGTCGATGATCACAAATGAGTTTAGTCATGGGCATGGATACATTCATGTGCACAACACTGTATTAAAGATTTTTCTTCTGCTGAAAAACACTTGCTTAAGAAAATATACATACAATGGCACTTTTCAACTTCCATTGCTTTCCTTTAATCTGTTTCAGTTAAGAATTTTCCAATAAATCCGATTCCGCTTTATTGGAAGGCATATTCTTATATTTCCTTATGCTGGGGTTTGCTTAACATCGGCTTTAGGTTGGAGCTTATTGAGCAACCAATAACCATGCTTGGGAAATAGTGATGAACTTCAGGATCTTGCCTTATTTGCTGGCTCTAGGGACGGCGGTTTTCATTCGATCTCATATTTCGGTGAGCTCTCGTGTCATGATGCCTTTTGAGGCCATGGGTCCTTCCTTATCCTGCTGGAGTACAAAATCCATCACGTGTGGTGTCTTGATTACGTCCATGAATAGTTGAACTGTAGCTAGCTTTGCTAGAAGTGTCCTTGAATTTTAGACTTTCTTTTAGTGCGAACCGGTTCAGCTGGCTTGACTATTTTTCAGAGTAGTTTCCTGCAGTGGGGCATTTCCCTAAGAGGCAAAATTAATGTCCCTTTCATTATCCATAAGATAGATTATCCTCTATCTCATCTTCACCATGTGATACCTCCATGCTTGATCTGAATCATTTATGGCATGCGCACCCGATTACTGAGCTATTCATCTGATTATTTAGCTGGAGATCTGAATCACTGCGATGACATGTGCCATCGAGGCTTGAGTGTCGGTTGCACATGTCGGTCACTTGTAACTTAATCGATTACTATGTGGAGAAATAAACTCCTTTTATTCTTGTGCTTCCTCAAAATCTTGCCGACGAACTAAGCACATTCCTTGTCGGCAAGATTTTGTTGTGTCTGTTTTTAGGTTTTGCAGCGTATTTGGAAGACATCTTTGCGAAGAGAATGTATTTATTTAAATACATTATCAATTGTATTAGTTAAATAAATAATAGCTTCTAACAGTTGCGAGAAATCAACCTTTTGATGACACTTGTGCTTCTTAAACATCCCTCTATCCTTTAATAGTTGTCACAAATGTGATGATGTTTAAATCATGGCAAAAGTTCTACAAAATGTGGAGAAAAAATTTATTGGATGACTCTGAATACGGGTAGAACTAGCAGATGTATCCATTAGGGCTTCAATGGAAGGGAAGTCATCTAAATTTTGGTCCTTGCAGCTCTATCTTTGATTGTGACTTTCGTAACATGGTAATGCATTATAATGTAAGCTTACAAGTTCAAGAAGCTTGTCGAGGGTACTTTTCTTACTAGAATAGTTGCTTTTAGTTTGTCAAATGAGAAAGCACTACCTCATTTGTGTTAAAAGAGAATAACGCATCTGTTGAAGTAACTCACATCGCATGTCTACTGGGTTTATATGGGCCTTATATTCATGTGGTCTCCTTACATTTACCAGCTTAAACTTTTGGGTTGGACATTTTAACAGCATCAAGTTTGGTTTTTGACGGGCCTGATAAAAAAGAAAGAGATGTAATTCTCTAATCTTTGTCATTGATTTGTTGAGCAGTAACTAAATACACTTGCAGACACTACCATGTGTACATGTTTCCACGTCTAATATATTTTGAAATGGGTAAAATGGTATTTTAAATCTGTCTTTTGCACCAAAAAGAGAAAGGAATGAGTAAATTTTTGCATTTCGTACGTGACTAGAAAATTAGGCATAACATTTCCAAATTGCAAAGTACATTAAATCTGTCGAATTGATCATAAATGGCAGTGGCATGGAATGAGTGAATGTGATTAAAGTTTGAATTGGAATTAAAGGATTCTGAACCCACCCTGTATGAGCACCTCATCTTGTGTGATTAAATATGAATGTCAGAGGTTCTGTGTGGATCCTAATTTAATCTTTCGGTGAAGATTGCAGCTGTAAGGGAGACAATTGTTGCACAATCAGGATAAGATCTCTCCAATGAGTTATGTGGTCTCTATAGCATCAAATATGAAGGTATCCAAACTTTCTTGTATAATGCGTTTACCTCTCTAAATTGATGATGTGCATGCATTCTATGGAAAACATTTGTATCTTTCCTAGTTCAAACTTCAGACCAATCCTGCTGGTCCTCTTCAAAAGAGTTAGATTTCATTGTCATGACTATCTGAAATACTTCCATTAGCCTAATTGTGTTCATATGCTTGAGCCTGGAGAACTTTCATCACGTTCTTTCATGTGACCAACATAATTTTTTTGGGCGTCAAAGAAATTTGAAGGGGAAACTAACATGGTCGAGCCATGGTATGCAACTGCATATTGTGTAGATAAACTTACTGACTTGACAATCCAGGTATCAAAAGATGTAGTCCTCATAGACCTTAACCGTTTGTTACCGTATAGTCAACTTCCAAAGAATGCATTTTGGTGTTCGCTTTTGATTCCTTATTATATATCAGGAGTGGGTGCAGCGAGCTCCGAGTGAACATCTTTGTTTGCCAGTGGCTAATCAGTTTATTGCCACTGACTTGTCCCTCAAGAAGACTGACAAGGTGGTCTGATCAATCTTAGGTCCATTTGGCGTGCTTTTTGAACTAATCCACCATCTTGACATTCATAACATTGGATCGGTCATGTATCCAGTGATTGAACTTTCACACTTCTTGAGATGTTGCCGTTTATCTTACATTGGTTTGATAACAGGGTCTGCTATTGACATGATGACCAGCACCATAACTGTTGGTAGTCAAACCAACTATTGCTCATAATGCTGAGGAGGATTTAATGTTGTGAAGAATGAAATTCGGGGTAGTCAAACCAGAAGGTGGCAAGCAATTGGCATCCTAAGGCATGTTCTGTTCAGCTCTTTGTACCTTGGAGATTAAAGAAACATGCCATTGACTTCTTGCTTTGCACCACGAAGGAGATATCTCACGGGAGAGTGAGATTGAAACTCTAGATTTCTCATCATTTGTTCCTAGCCATTTTCCCGCCTTGCAGTATTACGATTAAAGATGTTGATTTTATGTCATTTCATTTTGTATATTCTTCTTATCATTGAAGTGCAAAATCTTGGGATTGACAACGTCATCATGTACACATCGGATCTTTGTGCTAAGGAAGAAAGCTTTTGATGTCCGGAAAGGGTTAGTGTTTTTGACTTAAGATCCTCTCGCTCTTGCATCACTAAACAGCTCGTCACTCTTATAGTCTGTTTCTCTCTTGTTTAAGTTGTGCAATTATTTCCCGGTCTCCGGATGCTTGCCGATATTGCAATTTCTCAAAGGTTTGACTGTCTTAAAAGCCCCGATTACAAATTGCATCTCTTCCTTTATGGTAACCGCATGGGGAAGTACGTGGAATAGCTGGATCTAGGGGTGAGGATCGCTGCAAGGTTCCACTCTCACCGCCCACAAACCACACGTTTGTATTACCATCCTCCCTCCAACCATGACGACGACGACAATGACCACCACCACCACCACCACTCCTTGAGCGGCGGCACAAGCGATGGCCCTCGTCCGGACCACGAGGCTCGAATCGACTCTACTGAACTCATGCTTTTTCTGTTGTGTGAGGAAGAGTTTACATTTCTCTATTTGGGATGTGTTTGAGCGTTTATAAGGAAGACATCCAGCCAAAAAATTGAGCTGTTTCCTGTCTTCTCACATATTTTTTCAAACACGAATTGTATCTCCATTGTCAATTTTGTCCCTAGACATCAAGCCAAAAAATCAAGTTGTTTCCTGTCTTCTCACCTATTTTTTCACATAGATTGTGTCTTCATTCAATTGGTTCAATTTGGTCCCTAGATAGCTTAAATCAATAATTCATGTAGCAGTGATTCATTCTTTTGAATGAATGAATTTTGTTCTTAGTTCGTTTTTCTCGACCAGTTTATCGCTAGTTGATCTCGATCAATCTTTTGTTAACGATTGGACAATGTCCAAATCGATAATTGTTGTCCCCAAGCGCTATGGTGTTGTGCCCTAAATGTTCATAGAATACAAGATCTAAAAAACAAGCACTATTGTCTAATTTGAGAACAAGACTTTGCTCTATAGCATCCACAAATTGACCACGGAGGACAATGGAACAATATCGTGTGGCACCATAACTACATCATTCGTCGCATTTTGCACTGCGATTTAGGCTATGTCTCATCAATTCATGGCCTTTTGCTAGCATTTTCCCATGCTTCAAGGTTATGCAGCCTCTCCGCAGACGTCCTCAACATGAATTGGATAATGTTTTATGGAGTCAAGGGGCCAAGCTCTCGGTATTTCTAGATGCCTCTGGTACTTAATTGTGGGAAGAGCCAGCATTTCACTGCAGAGCAAGTATGCTTTTAAACTAAGTGCGTGCAAAGTTTGATGGATTAATTTTGAGTACAAGAACACGTACGAATTTATTTACAAAAGCTTTAAAGAAAAAAAAAGAGTTGGAAAATGGTTGTTGGGCAAGAAATAGAGAAAAAAATGAGGTATGGGGTTTGGACGTCAAATTTTTTTTGCTCAATAACATCATGAGGTTTTAAACTAGGTGCGTGCAAAGTTTGATGGATTAATTTTGAGTACGAGAGCACGTACGAATTTAAAGTGAATGTTGTGAAGAAGACTGCGAGTAAGCACAAACAAGCAACCAATTAGAATGATAATCTTAGTATCAAGGAAAATTGGCATGGTATACCAAGAGGGTACCAGTCATGGACTCTGCAAACTCAAAGCATAACGAGAATGTGGCTAAACGCTTTATGAATGCTGCAGCCTTCTGCATGTCATGTTGCCTATCATTGCACAGCATCATCTTTAGAGCTTCAGCTAGCACCTCACCCCGATCTCTGCTTGAGACATCAGATGTCAATGAGTAACCATACAAAGGGAGAAAGACACTATTGCCAATATGGTTTGTTCATTATAACAAAGTCACTAATGCTTGCATGACTTTCTCTGTCATTGCCAAACATCTAGGACTGCGGTTATAAAGAAAATCATGTGAACGAAAGTGCATGAGCAGATGAGTCCAGAAAACCAGCTTGACAGCAAGGATATGATCTCTGCTTCAGACATCAGATATTAATTACAGTTAAAAGTGTTGTGGTCATGAGAAATAGATCACTATTTCATCTCTGAACAAAGTCATCTGCATTTAGAGCTATGGTTTATAATAAAATCAGGTAACTGAAAGTGCATGAGCACATGACCTCAAAAAACAAACTTGACAGCAAGGTACTGAGCACCCAACATAGAAGTGCTAACCTTCCAGGCCTGTATTCAAGTATGAGGTTCTATAGCTGAACAAAAAAATCTTGCAAATCAACGTTCAAAGCATCGAGATTGTTCCTCATTACTTTAAAAGCAATGATGCAACAGCGAAGTCTTTCCAAGATGGTCACACATTTTCCTGAACTGTTCGATTTTCCACCAGAACATGCAAGCTTTTTAAGGTAATTCATGAGATCTCCAATATAATCCAAGTCAATGAGGTGAGAAAATTTTCCTAGACCATCCAAACATGGTCCAAGGAGTGGGTGAGCCTCAGTCACATGAGTTGCACCAGTATCTCCATTAGGTCTGTAAAACAAACAGAAAGAATGAAGTGATCACAGTATCCCGTTAGATACCATTCACAAAGACAATTTCTAACTCAACTTTATGCACATATTTTAGGTTGATTATAGAGAAAGATTAAATCAACACAGCAAATGGACAGCATCACTTGTAATTAAGAACCACACCTTAAATTTGTCCTGTGAATTTTTTCATGTCAATCTGAAGACCTGACCAATATTGAAACCCCAGTTTCAGTGTCTGATAAAACATTTGCTTTGACACGGTACTACGCACCAAGACCAATATGCCCTACCATGTTCGAATATTTCACTATAGTGTCAAAACCATACAAAATGACACATGAAATCACCTGGGCACAATTGACTTCATAGTATGCTTTAGAATACGAAAATATATCTCAAATACGGTAGAAAGTGTCTCTGACTGCATCCTTTGGCGCTCCATAATATCTAGATCGAAGCTAGCTGCTTTATAATCAGCAGCAACCTGTTTACACCACCAAGCACCTCAATTTTATGATATGAAATTAGAAAATCAGAGAAAGTAGGCAGTTGTTGCATAAGAATCCCTACCTCTTCCCTCATTTTCGACATCATTTCTTGCTTAGATTTCTTTCTATCATTCGGTTGTGGATGGCTGGCTACCTTGGTGAGCATCCATTTGAATGTTAACAAAAGACTCTCTCGGCTGAAGGGAATGATCATCTCTCAAAGGGGATAAAACACTGTTTCGCTCTCCATCTTCTTGCGAGACACGGCATACTTGCAGTCGGTGACCTCGAACACCATCAACACTAGGCAGCTTCTCACTTTCATGAATAGATGACACTCTGGTAGTTGGCCCATCCACCGGGACATCAAGACAGTGAGTTTGGGCAATCCGTCCAGGGGTATGGTATCTTGCAAGCTGGTCATGCAGCAACTGATACTCATGGTGGAGAAGTCTTGAAGCAGCCTGGATAATCACACATAACACAAATATTGGCAATCCACATATGACTTCGAAAATTGAATGTTAACAAGCGAAACTATCATCAGAATTTTATTAGATTCTTCTAAGAGCAGTAAAAGTTCTTAAAATTAAAAAGACAATTCCAGTTTTCATACAGAAAGACAAACAAACTTGTAAAAGTATCAAGAAAGGACATGTAGGGTGTAAGTATATAGGCAACTACCTACATCAACCTCTCAAAAGAAAATTGGCATGAAAAGGTAAGTTTGAATTGAGAATTACATCCCCTCCAATTTTCAACAAAGTATTAGTACCAAACAGTTCTTGATAACTGCACTAAAAGGGACTGAAACTATTCAATATTTTTTCCAAGCAGAACACTCATGTTATCATAAAAATATTTGTGTAAGAAAACAAATCTCAATTCTATGTTTTGCCCTACTATCAACAGGACTATTGTGAAAGCAGTAACCTAACAATTGGCATTGAGCAAGACACTGGAGACTCCATGCAAGCGTGGTAGTTGAGGCTGCGTAAAAGAGTGACCATCCATCAGCACCTTCTGCTTCTTTGCAAGTAGGTGTTTCCTGCGATCAAGATAATCAAAGTCAGTTGTATGAAGCAGTAGAGTTCCAGTTCCTTCAAATCACCAAAATGAGGATTTCAGCACCCATAAAATAAATTAGTGGGTGTTTTAAAAATATCAGTAGGTTATCAAAAAACTTGTCTCACTTTGGCCAGCACTTCACTCGCCACATCCGGGGACTCCCAGGCAAGCATCATATCAAATGTCAAGCGGCGGAACTCCTTGTCATCCAAATAATCAGGAGCTTTTGTTGCCGCATTCATTGCCTTGTATGAGCAAAACTCTACAAAATTCCTAGGGTAGACTGAAGGTTGCCTAGCACTTTCAGGTATCTCTTCATCAAAACGATGGCACAGTTCTTCAGTGGAAACTTTAAGGATCCTGAATATACAAGCAAGTAGATAAATCAAATCAATTTATAAGAAATACAAGAAAAAGAACCCAATTAGGCTAATAGTTAGATCGAGGTAGCTACACGAGTGCAAGACTACAATCCTAAAAGTGCCATTTTCATTTTGAATGCCAATACCACTTTTTATCTAAACTCCTGAAGCCCACCTGGACTCATCATTCAGGTCCCCACTCAAGTAGAGTCAAAGATAAGCAGTGGCATATTCCCATAAGCATTGAGGAATATCAAATATTCCGTTCGAGCAACTTTCCAGGATTAAGTTAAAGTTCCATATCTGAAACAATACTAAAGTAACAGTATGTACTGCCGCACCCTATCAAAAACCACTTCTCTCTCCAGAATATTTGCCCAAAACCATCAAAAAGCAAGAAGCCGCTGACTGCTTGCCCAAAACACATGGAAACACTCACGTCTGCACATGCATGTGCACATCAGAAACAGCTGACTGATTCCCTGTACATCTTTCATCTTCTCCAAGTTCATCATTGTTTAATCAGCACTAAATAAAAGACCGAAGGCAAAGGGACAGATGACTTAACACTCAGTTACAGACACTTCTCATCGGCATCTCGTTGAGCGAAACCATCAATTACATGCCTTAAACATCAAGCAAGCGTGAACAACAGATAGGTTCCTCACAATCTCACGCGAACATTTTGGCAGCAACTACGATAGACAAGCTCATGTACGATTTCAGTCACTGCCCGATGCTAACATAGGTCTAATATTGAAACCGCCATTCAAGCCCAATCAAGTCGGCACAAGCCATCATACATTACAGCTGCCATCACGGATTCAAATTTCACAAGCATTCCTAAGTCCACACAAAATTTTCAAAAAACAAAATGCATATCGTGGCATAGTCTGAACCTAAAGCTACCGCCGCTCTTTCGAACATTGCGCACCGAGCAACACAAACCTCCGCCGACACCTCGAGGTACGTTCACTCGATAGAGAGTTCGAATCTCCCGGGAAAGCACATTCACTTTCAGGCCGGTCAGTCGGTCGGTTGCGAGCAGAGAAAGGAATCGGAAGTGGCGCTCACCTGGAACAGCGAGACGCGACGGAGTTGGCGACGGGGGAGAGGAGAGGAAGGGGAGGGGCCTGGGGGAATCGGCGTCGTCCCCGGCGCCCGATTTCTTGCGGACGAAGAGGGACCTGAGCGAGCTCTGCTGGCCTAGCATGAAATTCTCGAAAAGCGTTCCCATCTTGCCGCCATTGCTACTGCCGTCGCCGTCGCCGTTGCCGTTGCCGTCGCCACTCATGACGGGGACCTCCATGCTCTGGTTCCGCTCGTGGGCTCTCTCGATCTTCGTCTTCTTCGCTGGGAATGAAGGAGCGAGGATCAATGCGTCTCGGCGCCAAATGAAGATGCCTTGCGTGATTTGGCCGTGTTTCGATTCTCGTCGCGGTTCACTGGAAAGGGCGTCGGCGTCGGCGGAGGTGGAAAGGGCGTCGGGTCGGCGTCGCGGGCAACCAGCGGAGGAGAGAGAGCAGAGGAGGGGGAGAGCAAGCACCTGCGTTTTTGTTCTCCCCCGCAACGGAACGGAGAACGGGGAGAGAGAGAGAGGAGAGAGAGGGAGTCGACAGGTCGCAGAGGAGAGAGAGGGAGTCAGAGTGGTGGGCCCCAGGAGCGGCGCGCGCAAATTTTAAACCCCTGACGCTGTCGCCTACGTGGAGCCACGTTTCGATTGCTGAATGGTCTTACCCTACGCCTACGTGGAGGGTAAGACCCAGCCAATATTTTCTCGGTTTTCCAAGGGGATGTGCACCCGGTTTGCGGGAAAGTCTAATGGGCCTAAAGCACGGGCTCGTATGTACAAGCCCTTAAAGCCGAGTAAACTGATAGCTTTTGAGGAAAAGCTACCGTAACGTCCTAAAGCTAATCGCGCTGCTATTATAACAATCCAATCAAATCGCGGAGGCCAATCTCTACCAAAAAAAAGAAAAAGAGAAAAAAAAACGTGGCAATATTGAAGCTGCTCGATGAGATATGCATATGCAGCTCATTTTGATTAATATGTGGATAATGTTGGCATGGAGTGCTGGATGAGCAGTTCATGCAGCTGCAACAGCTCCATGACGAGAACTCCTCAAACTTCGCGTCGGTGGTCATCACCATCTACTTCCACGAGTCCGAGAAGCTCCTCCGCAACCTCCGATTGCTCCTGTAATTAACTTCTCCTTCGAGGTTTTTTTTTTTTTTTTTTTTGACCTTTTCTTCCATTTGGGTATCCAGTAAACGTCACATACTCGACCAACTCTATTCACTCGAACTTGCGGAGGATCACCACTCTCTGCAAGATAAACTTCACATCCTATTTCCCTTACCCAAAAAAAAAAAACTTCACATCCTATTTCTATTGCATATATTTCTCTCCTATAATAATGGGACCACCGTGTGTGTATGTCCTCTTTCACCTGTTGATCAAGAAATATACTTTCACTCAACCTAAACAGTTCGACAAATGGCTGGTCGTGCAAATTTTGGTTAATTCTGTTTCTCTCGCTTGAGTTTGCTTCTTTGTTCGTTGATCATGATGGGATGCGTTGGAGACAGGATGGACAGAGAGCTGTCGGACTAGAAGAAGATGGAGAAACACTTGAACCAGATGATGGGAAGCAGCTCCAGCATTGGTGCCAAGCGCGTCCGGAACGTCTGCGTCGCCTTCCGCGCCGCTTCCGAGCAGAGCAACCATGCGGGGTACTTTCTTGTTTTCGCGTCCGCTTTCACTGTAGCACTCATTCGCCAGAGAAGGAAAACATTGCTGGGTTCCCAAACCTTTTTTTTTTTTTTTTTTGACAAGAAAGTAGGCTATTATTATTAGGTAAAGACCGGAGCTAATACAGCATGTGCATCAATACAAAGTAAATCCAAAAGAGCAGAAGGAGGGTTAGTCACCCAATTGCTAGGAAGAAAACCAAAACGTTGGGCTTTAGCTACCCAATCAGCGACCCTATTAGTATTTCGACTACAGTGGGCGAAAGTTAGACCCGAAAGAGTCTCCATTCTGTGTTTGGCCCGGTCCACGAGAGGTTGCAGTGACCAGTTTAAAGCAGTTGAGGAGAAAACACTCTCCACCAGCAACCGACAATCAGACATAATTGCTATTTCCTTTTCTGGGAAATTTGGGAGTAGCTTAGAAGAAATAAAATCTAGGGTTTCAACCAAAGCGACGGCCTCCGCTTGTTCGGCTGAACTCACCTCGATAACCTTTGCAAACCCATCTCGGATTCGGCCCAAATAATCCCTGCAGACACAAGCAATAGAAGCCCGAGGTCGTGATCTTGGCTGCTGAGGATCGAAGAATGCTCCCATCTTCTCTCTGTTCGGGGCTCCCATCTTCTCTCTGATCGGGGCATTGCGCAATGCCGGATGTGGGTATCTTCCAGCTACTTGTTTGGTGAGATCTGGGCGGTGCCTAGAGGTGCGGCGTTCCTCTACTTCGTTGATGCTTTGGTTGCTCATTCTTCCTTCTCTCTCTTCCAGATCACAAGGCTTGCGAAGATGGACTTCGTTGTTTCTTCTTCGTGTTCTTCTTTGTGTTGGATTTTCAGATCCGGTAGCTACGAGATCGTGTTTGTCGGCCACAAAGGCATTCGATATGCCACTTTGCTCAGGGAAAGCTGTCCACGAGCTGGGTTGGTACCTGCACTGTGCAGCTCAGTTTGGTGTTTGCTGTTGCAGATCTGGGACGCGAGCAAAGGCGGGCATTTGCTTTTGTTGCAGATCTGGGAAGCGAGCGAGAGGTGGGCATTTTTGTTGTTGCGAATCCGGGAATCGAGCAGCTCGGGCGAGCATTTGCCGTTGTTGTAGATCCGAGAATCGAGCGCTGAGGCGGTCGTTTGTTGTAGCAGATCCGGGAGTCGAGTTGCGTTTCCTGGTGGTCGGTGGTGTCGCTGTTTAGGGGAGGCTTTCCACCTTTTGGTTCAACCTTTTTATGATGCAGCTTAGTCGGGCGAGTGTCATTGCGGATCCGGAAATGGCGTGGTCTGATTTCCTTTGGTCATATCTTTCCCCATCTTTATTGCCAATCAAGTAAGGCACGTTCTCGCTGGCTTTTCGCTCCGCCATTCTTAGCGGGAAATTGGAGGTGGTTATTCCTCTCACTCGAAGGTTGTGCTTTGGAGGCGACTTTGACAATAGTGGCTTGGTTATTATGCTTATGCGTTGTAATTGGCAGAGGGCGAGCACCATTGGAGCGTCGATCTAGGGGCATCTTGGAAGTGCCTTTGGGGGTATGCCTTCGACTCGGGCTTTGATGTTCTCTGCGCGTAGCACTATTCAGACAGGGTATGCATTAGGTCCAGGCTGGACTTCTCGAATCTGCACGTGACGACATCGCTCTATCTCGTCTTATCCTTTCTCGGTATTTCCGTTTATCTTGATTATGCATTATATCGAATCTTTCTTGACGTTGTCCGCATTCGATTTGGATTTGGGATTGGGAGGGCATGATGGTTGGCGAGTGATGTTCTTTGTTGGGGGTTGAAGGTTGGGAAGGATCTCGAATTGTTTTCGATGAGGTCGCCTCACCTCCTCTGGATATTCTTCGCCGAAGTACGATATCGCAGGAACCTTCAAAAGAGGCATCTATATTAACTTTGAGAACTCCTGGGGCTGGAGGTAGCCACTTATCATTTTCACCTTGGCCCTGATTCCCTTCTGATGATTTTTTATTCCAAGTTGAGAAACTCTCTTGTGACATGGTGGCTTTAAACAGGGTTTGGTGCGGGTTGAGGTTTTGTTTTCTGAATATGAAGTGGTTACGATCCTTCCATATACACCATAAAAGTGTGGCAACCAGTTCAAAATTCTGTGAGTTCCCTTTTCCTGCAAAGTATTTACATAACCAGTCATCAAATCTTGTTAAACCCACTCGGTCTGTGCGAGCTTGCAGGGATGGGTCATTCCAGATTTGTGTTGTCCAGGGGCAAAGCAGCAAGGTGTGCTCGATCGTTTCCGGTTCCAATTTGCATATTGGGCATAGTGGTTCGGTACAATCTTTCTCCTGTAAAGATTATCCGAGTAGGTAGTGCATTTTGGCGGGCGCTCCATAGAAAGAATTTTATTTTCGGTTGAATCACGGAGTTCCAAATAAGCTTCCATATGAGTGGATTGAATTGGTGTGATGTTGTTGGCGTCGACTCTCGATGAATAGTAGGTTTTCTATTCGAAAAGTAACTACTCTTGACCGTATAGGTTCTGGAGTTTTCATTTGCCCAAACCAGTTTGTCTTCTATAGTTGGGAGGCCGAGAGGTGTTGCTTTAATTGCTGTCACTAGGGGTTCATCGAATAGGGACATCAAGAGGTCTTCCTTTTGCTTTTTCCCTTTTTTTCGCTTGGAACAAAATGACCTTTATCTTTCTTTTTAGGTGCTTGAGAGCCTTGGAGTTGCTAGAACATGAATATTGCTACCTCAAGAACAAATGCCACGAACTTTTCCTGGTTTGCACAAGCTCTTACTTTGCTTTTCTATACTACCACAAACACATCAAACTCAAACGTCAAACTCAAATGTTGCATTGACCAATAACTAATGTCACTCATTGCCTGCTTTTTCATTTTAAAAAATGCAGATAGAGCAACAAAGAGCTTTGGCATCTGGGGTCAGATATCCTGCACAACACGACTGAAACAAACGAACCATGGTCGTTCTACTCCAGCCTTTTGCGCAAGGACAATAGAATTCGCTTCTTCACTCTGGACGCACCATCGAAGCGAAGCTCTGTAGAGGAAGGAGTGAAGGAAGGAGATAAGGGGGGTGACATGTAACTCCATTTGAATGGAAAGATTTATGTACAAGTTGCAATGTGGCTTTTTTGAAACAATGTGATTCACTGATTTTTTTCTTTTAGAAGATGGAGCTACACGTGACCTTCGTAACTCGCAAGATATTCTCATGCGACTCGATGAACTGTTGAATGAAAAAAGGTGCAAACTTGAAAAGACTTTGCTCAACAGGCCGAGAGATTTTGACGAAAAATCATTAAACATAGGCCAAAAAAAGAGAGGAGAAAAAGGAGGTAATCTTTTTCTTCTTTTCCTCCTCGCCTTCAGCCGTTCCTTGAACCCGGGACCCTCGTGATTGTAACATTTTTGTGACCAAACGCGAGGCCACAGAAAACTCAAGCGTCGGCGGTCTGAGAAGAATTTGGAACAATTTGCATTTTAAGGTTAATGGACCATTTGAATGAAATTGGACTTGGACCTGATTTTATATCATGAAGTTCTGTCATCTTAACAAAATCCGGCGATGGGCCTCAAGCACGTCGGGTCAAAGTTCCTATGACTACTTTGGTTTTGCGCCTTTTTGTCATAGATTCATTTTATATATTCCATAACACCAACCTCTAATTTCTGTATTAAAATTCTTCCCATCGTCGTATGATGTGGTTTTATTATGTTTATTGATCCGAACAGTGAGCTTCCTAACTCTTTACCCAGCAAGACTCCATGTACACGATATGGTCATCAAGAAGCTCTTTTTTCTATATCTAATCTCATTGGTGGGGCTTCGACATCCATTATAATGTACCTAAGAACATTCATTTTGCTAAGCATATAGTAAGCTTTACAATTGCCAGAAAGGTATTTCCATCGAGCATTCGTTTTGCTTTATATTGATCAATTCTAAAAATACTTAGTCACCTAAGATGTTAAAGTCCGTTTTTCCGATATGGTGATCAAGTTTCAACTTCATGTTACCATATACAAAGACCAGAAAATCATCTTAAAAAGAATCTTACTTCCTCTGGCCGATCTTACAAGTTTTGTATAACTTATGTGTCGGAAACACATAATGATATAGACAAGAGAGGAACCAAAAAAAGAGGTATTTTAGAATTCCTCATCTTCTTATCTCTCTTCTCCTCTCTCTCATGGGCTTGGACATCCATTATAATGTACCTAAGAACATCTTGCAATAGGTTATCTTGGTACTTAATGTACACTATATGGTAAGCTTTACAATTGCAAGAATGGTATTTCTGTCTAGCACTTGTTTTGCTTCAAATTGATCAATTTTAAAAATACTTAGTCACCTTATATGTGAAAGTCTATTTGTCTGATATAGAAATCAAGTTTCAACTATGTGTTTCCAAATAGAAAGACCAAAAAATCATCTTAAAAATGAATCTCACTTCCTCTAGCAGATCTTGCAAGTTCCATATAATATATGTATCATATACACGTAATGACGTTAAAAATAGAGGAACCAAAAAAAGAGGTATTCTAGAATTCCTCATCTTCTTCTCTCTCTTCTCCTTTTTGTCAATATACAGGATTTGGACATCCATTATAATGTACCTAAGAACATCTTGCAATAGATGGTCTTGATACTTAAAGTACAATATATTGTAAGCTTACAATTGCAAGAATGGTATTTTGTCCAGCATTCATTTTGCCTCAAATTGACCAATTCTAAAAACATAGTAAAACGACCAATTCTAAAAACACTTAGTCAACTACAATGAAAAATTTGTTTGTCCAATACATGTAACGATGTAACGGTGTAGAAAAGAGAGGAACAAAAAAAAAATACCAAAAACTGAGGTATTCTAGAATTCCTCATCTTCTTCTCTTCTCTCCTCCTTGTCACTATACGGGGTTTAGACATCCATTAAAATGTATCTAAGAACATCTTGCAGTAGATAGTCTTGATACTTAAAGTACACTATATAGTAAGCTTATAATTGCAAGAATGGTATTTTGTTGAGCATTTGTTTTGCTTCATATCGACCATTTATAAAAACACTAGCAAAACGACCAATTCTGAAAACACTTAATCAACTACAATGTAAAAGTCGTTTGTCCAATACATGCAATGATGTAACGGTGTAGAAAAGAGAGGAAAAAAACACCAAAAAAAGAAGAAGAGGTACTCTAGAATTCCTCATCTTCTTTTCTCTCTTCTCCTCCCTATCACTATACGGGATTTGGACATCTATTATAATGTACTCAATAACATCTTGTAAAAGATAGTCTTGATACTTAAAGTACAGTATATAGTAAGCTTACAATTGCGAGAATGGTATTTTGTCGAGCATTTGTTTTGCTTCATATTGACCAATTCTAAAAGCACTAGCAAAACGACCAATTCTGAAAACACTCAGTCAACTACAATGCAAAAATTATTTGTCCAATACATGTAACGGTGTAGAAAAGAGAGGAACTGAAAAAGAGGTATTTTAGAATACCTCACATCCTCTTCTTTCTCTTCTCCTCTCTCTCACTATACCTTGAACCCGTGACCTTGGGATTGAATCTAAATTAAGTCCCAACCACAAGGCCAATCGGGAGGCTGGTGTCATCTTTATGGTATAAAATTTATATAAAGTCATAACAAATTTTACTGAAATGACCTCCAATTGAAATGGTTTTCCAAGGGAATCTGCACCTGGTTTGCGGGAAACTCTAATGGGCCTAAAGCTCGAGCTCGTGTATACAAGCCCTAAAAGCCTAGTAAACTGATCTTTTCGTAATAGCTTTTGAGGAAAAGCTACCGAAACGTCCTAAAGCTAGTCGCTCTGCTATTATATCAATCCAATCAAATCGTAGAGGCCAATCTCTACGAAAAAAAGGAAAAAAAAAAAAAAAAAAAAACTTGGCAAATCTGCAATATTGAAGCTGCTCAATGAGATATGCATATGCATCTCATTTTGATTAATATGTGGATAGTGGTGGCATAGAGTGCTGGATGAGCACTTCTTGCAGCTGCAACAGCTCCAAGACGAGAACTTCTCAATCTTCGTGTCGGTGGTCATCACCATCTAGTATCTACTTCCACAAGTCCGAGAAGCTCCTCCGCAACTTCCGATTGCTCCTGTAATTAACTTCTCCTTCGAGGGTTTTTCTTCACCTTTTCTTGCATTTGGGTATCTAGAAAGCGTCACATACTCTCACTCGAACTTGCGGAGGATCACCACTCTGCGCAAGATAAACTTCACATCCTATTTCTATTGCATATATTTCTCTCCTATAATAATGGGACCACCGTGTGTGTATGTCCTTTTTCACCTGTTGATCCAGAAATATACTTTCACTCAACCTAAACAGTTCGACAGTTGGCTGGTCGTGCAAATTTTGGCTAATCCCATTTCTCTCGCTTGAGTTTGCTTCTTTGTTCGTTGATCATCATGGGAAGCGTTGGAGACAGGATGGACAGAGAGCTGTCGGACAACAGGAAGATGGAGATACACTTGAACCAGATGATGGGAAGCAGCTCCAGCATCGGTGCCAATCGCGTCCGGAACGTCTGCATCTCCTTCCGCTGCGCTTCCAAGCGGAGCAACCATGCCGGGTACTTTATTGTTCTCGCGTCCGTTTTCAGTGTTGCACTTACTACCCGGAGAAGCGAAACAATGCTGGGTTCCCAAACCTTTTGCTTTTTCCTTTTTTATTTTGCTTAGACCGAAGTGACCTTTGTCTTTCTTTTTAGGTGTTTGAGAGCCTTGGAGTTGCTAGAACAAGAATATTGCTACCTCAACAACAAACTCCACGAACTTTTCCAGGTATGCACAAGCTCTTACTTTGCTTTTCTATGCTACCGCAAACACATCAAACTCAAATGTTGCATTGGCTAATAACTAATGTCACTCATCGCATGCATTTTCATTATGAAAAATTGCAGATAGAGCAACATAGAGCTTTGGCATCTGGGGTTAGATGTCCTGCACCCCACGACTGAAACAAACGAGCCATGGTCGTTCAACTCCGGCCTTTTTGCGCGAGCGCAATGTAATTCGCTTCTTCACCCTGGACGCACTATCGAAGCGACGCTCTGCAGGGGCAGGAAGGAGGGAGATAAGGGGGGTGACATGTAATTCCATTCGAATGCAAAGATTTATGTACAAGTTGCAATGTGGCTTTTTAAGATTATGTGACCCTCGCAATTGTAAGGTTTTACGACCTAACGCGGGGCCACAGAAGAGTTTGGCATCACAAGTCCGACAAACTATATACTGAACGGTTTGCATTGTAACGTAAATGGTATCGACCATTTGGGTGAAGTTGGATTTGGACTTGAAGATCTATCATCTGCAAGAAAATCTGGCGATGGGCCTCAAGCACACCGGCTTGAAGTTCCTACGGCTGTATTTGGTTCTAGGACTTTTTGTCGGGGACTCGTCCATGTATTCTATAACACCGACCGATAATTCCTCCGTCTTATAATTCTTCCCTTTATCGTATCTTGTAGTTTTATTATGTTTATTGCTTCGAACTGTGAGCTTCCTGACTCTTTATTGCACACGATATGGACATCAAGAAGCTCTTTTTTCTATATCTAATCCCATTCACTAGGTTTCGACCTCTAATATAATGTATCAAGATTATGTTGCTATAGATGATAGTTTTGGTACTTACAAAACAATATATAGTAAGCTTACAATTGTAAGAATGGTATCTTTGTCAAGCATTTGTTTGCTTTAAACCAACCAATTGTAAAAGTATGTTTATCCGATATGGCAATCGGATTTCAAATTCAAGTTTCCATAAATAAAGACCAAAAAATCATCTTAAAAAGGAATCTCGCTTCCTCTAACCGATATTGCAAGCTTCATATAACATATGTATCAAATACATGTAATAATGTAGAAAATAAAAGACCGAGCTTGCAAATTTCATATAACATATGTATCAAATATACGCAATGATGTAGAAAAGAGAGGAACAAAAAAATGAAAGTATGTTTATCCGATATGGCAATTGGCTTTCAAATTCAAGTTTCCATATATAAAGACCAAAAAATCATCTTAAAAAGGAATCTCGCTTCCTCTAACCGATATTGCAAGCTTCATATGACATATGCATTAAATACATGTAATAACGTAGAAAATAAAAGGCCGAGCTTGCAATTCATATAATATATCAAATATACATCATGACTTAGAAAAGAGAGGACCACAAAAAAAGAAAAAAGAAAAGAAAAGAGGTATTTTAAAATACCTCATTCTTTTTCTCTCTCTTCCTCTCTCTCCCTTACCATGCCTTGAACCCCCGACCTTGAGATCGATTCTGATGCTAGACCCAACCACAAGGCCGATAGGGAGGCTGGCGTCGATCTCATGGTAGAAAACATATAAAAACATAGTTGTCAATTTTACTGAAATGCCCTCCATTCAAAGTGGTTTCCCAAGGGGAACTGGACCTGGTTTTCAAGGAACCCTGATGGGCCTAAAAGCACGGGCTCGTATGTACAAGCCCTGAAAGCTAAGTGAAAACTGATCTCCTCGTGATTAGCTTTCGAGGAAAAGCTACCGAAACGTCCTAAAGCTAATCGCCCTGCTATCGTATCAATCCAGCCAAATCACGGAGGCCATTCTCTACAGAACAAAACGTGCCAAATCTGGGTTATTAAAGCTCAATGAGATACGCATGGTCGAAAAGACGGGACAAACTTTAACAATCCGTGCATGATTGAGCGGGACTGGCCAACTTTTCACGTTCTCCCCCACTTCCATTTGCTTTCCATTGCTCCTTTGCTTTTGGCAATAGCCATTTTAAATGAACTCCGCCAAAGAGAAGCCACTCACGAGCCCGAAAGATGGTTTGAGGACGGGACGAAAACAAAAGCCACAAGCCGATGCAGGATGGACCGGTCTACACCTTCAGAGAGGCTCTTCCTGTTGAATACGCGTGTAGTGCAGATGGAAGAATCCACTCGTGATATAAACTTACAATATTTATCGAAACTTACGATTCCAATTTCCCTTAAACAAAAGAATCCACTCCTGCGACTAACAATATTTATTGAAAGTTATGATTCCGACTTCACTCGTTAAATTAATTAAAAATTTTGAAAAGAGAATAATAACGGTGTGAATGAACTTGTTCACAGATGTTTCATATAAATAATATATAACGGATCACATGCTTACAAAGCTCAGCACATCAACTTTGAAAGGGTTGATGCAGGTGTCACTGAATCGGGAGTACGATCTACTTAACTCATCTCTATATGCTTGACGTGGGACTTTGTTCACCGTAGTTTCAATATACATTTGGGTATATTTTATTTGATGTTTTGCCCACAATGATGAGTTGTAACTTTCTTTTTCTTATGAAGTCTTTTATTATTGAAGAAAGGAGAGTGACATTTGATCAACCAAAAAAGGGAAAGTGACATTGTAAGTGGGACGCATTGTCCAAACCTATTTTTATTGAAAGTCATGATTCCGATTTCACTCGTTAAAATTAAAATTATTGAAAAGAGAATAATAACGGTGTGAATGAACTTGTTCACAGATGTTTCACATAAATAATATATAAAGGATTACATGCTTACAAAGCTCATCACATCAACTTTGAAAGGGTTGATGCAGGTGTCACCGAATCGGGAGTACAATTTACATAACTCATCTCTATATGCTTGACGTGGGACTTTATTCACCGTAGTTTCAATATACATTTGGGCATATTTTATTTGATGTTTTACCCACAATGGTGAGTTGTAACTTTCTTTTTCTCATGAAGTCTTTTCTTATTGAAGAAAGGAGAGTGACATTTGATCAACCAAAAAAGGGAAAGTGACATTGTAAGTGGGACGCATTGTCCAAACCCCCACACAAGTAACATGTAACCAGCTAAATGCCTACAGAGCCGCATGCACCAATTTTAAAATAGCCAGTCTCGTCGATTCACGGATACACTTATAAAAACGGCTCCTAAGAGAATCATAACCCTCTCAAGACCTCGGCTCACATCAATGGGGGAAATCCGATTTCTTTGCTTACTTTAAATCGGGATGATCTTGATTATTCTAAAGATATATTATACATACACCTAACCAAATTCACTAAGCAAAAAATCAAACAAATCCACTAAGTTGATTGGCGTAATATCAAGCTAAAGATCTGAACTTTTGCCCCTGTACGATTCCTACCGGGTTACCTAATCCAATGCAGAGGTTAGTTCTGAATCTGCATCTCTCGATCGCTCGTGGGATTTCACAAATTCAACGTTAACTTCTACGCACTCAACTCCAATCCAACGAAATCCACACATTTTTCCAGGGCCGGTGGCGAGCCGCATCTTGAGGTCTCGAATCAACAAAAATCATTGACTTGGGACGCACCATCTCTCTTCCATGATTTTCCCTCTGGCTTGAACCGGGGCCGATTTGACAGATGCTGCTGGTGAACATATATGGTCGCGGTCTAGGTGGGAAGAGGGCCATTATACTTTTCGCGACCCCTCTTTTCCCTTGCCTATTTCACACTCAAGTTAAGAACAAGTTAGGATGCCGACGTTGATCTTGAGGAATCGCACAGGTGAGGAGTTGCCTTTCTTGCAAAACCAAGGTTGTCGGCTTGGCGACGCGCAGCTCACTCGGGCGGCAATTATCTGCGAGGTCTTTGTCCCATCACGACAATATCCTTTCGATTTCATCGAATTAAGTACGATGGGGAGCGATCTGCATTTGTATTTGGTTTTGCTCGGTCGACAGACTCGCGTAATCTGCATTTTCCTTTAATAATGAAAAATAAAAGGAATGAAAAGGATATGCAGAACAAAGATACCTTCACTTGCCGATTTGTTTTCAAGTACATTGCTTGCAAAGCTTAAAGACACTTATCAAGGCAATTGAATAAGCAGATCTATTCTTTCACTGTGGAGTGATTTTTCTCGAAATTTGTAAAATTAATATCATGATAATTAGACGGTCCAAGGAATACGTCTAATAAGTGTCTTGAAGATGATCATTAACGCGATCATTCGCTTCCTAAATCATTGACAAACCAGTTTTTTCAAGTGAACTTCTTATCAAGGAAAAAGTACATAGCATTAGACACAACCACACCGATCCAATTTACTCGAACTATTTTCATACGCTTGCCGAACTAACTTAATATTAATCCGACATAAATAAGTATGGTCCGTTCCGTCAAATTCGCTTTCTGTGGAGCAGGAGAATCTTAGGTTCAATTTCCACTCACCTACCACCTTTCTCAGGCCAAATCAGGCTTTGGACACGTTCCTTGGTTTTAATTTGGGGCGTGATTAAGGTAAAAAATGACATCTTCAGGAAACTCACTGCACATCAAATCCCCTTAATTCCATCACATGCTGATCACCGTCCCCTTAATCATCCCACAATAAAATAATCCTCAAATCGCCTCCGCGTCTCTCTCTCTCTCTCTCTCCCTCTCTGTGCAAGAGAATATAAAATATCTTCCCTTCGACGTCAACCATTTCTTATGCTGTACTCTGCAGGCCCTCCACACCCCGTCACACACTCTCTCTCTCTCTCTCTCTCTCTCATCTTCCCTTCGGAAAGATCAAACCTTGGGTTCCTCCCCGCCTCCTGCGTCCCCAAAGCTTGAAACTTCAGCAAAGCCCACGAGTCCTAGGCCATCGGAGAGGCGCGCGACGGGGAGAAAAGAAGGAAGGAGATCTTCGTCGAAGCCGGTTCGTGATGACGGGTGGGTTGGTCGTGGAAGATGCGTTCCGCTGCGAGGAGGAGACCCACCTCACGGTGATGAAGACGTCCCTGTTCTTCGCCGGCGACGGGTTCGCGGCGTACGACTCCAAGGGGGAGCTCGTGTTCCGGGTCGACTCGTACGGGCCCGACGCCCGCGACACGGGCGAGGTCGTCCTCATGGACGCTCACGGCCGCTGCCTCCTCACCGTCAGGCGCAAGGTAAGCACCGACTCCTTCCCCTGGCTCCCGTAATCCGTTCGCGTAACTTCTCGAGATTATCGACTCGGCATGTGAAACCAGCTGGAATTTAGATTAAAGAAGGAGGTCGCGATCAGGTCGGTCCGTTGTCGTTGATCGGAAAAGGACAAGATTTTCAGATTTCGGGTGACGATTGTGCTTACCCCATCCGACTCCCTAGCATGGCCAAATCTGAGTTGATTCGGACGTTTTTTGTTTTCCAATTTCCGGGTCAGTGTGGTGACTCAGTGCAAGCTCGGACGAGGGAGGCGGTCGGAGTGACGATCGATCCGAGTCGACTCGGAGATTCCAATTTGATTTTCGATTTTTCTTTTTAGGGAACCGTGGCACGTTGAGAATCTGAGATGCATTCTGCTAATTATTGCAAGAGACGCCTGGAAATAAAAGCAACAGACATGGAATTAAATCTTTTCCACCACGGAAATTAGAATTAAATAATCATTGGTGGATTTCGAGTTATTTTGTGCTTTGATTTTTTTATTTTTATTTTAATGTGGAAGATTTTATCCGTGTTTCGGTTCTTTACCGAAACCTATGTAGAATTGAGCATTTTGAGGTTATAAAAAATCTTGTCGAATTCTCTTCATAGGTTTCTTGAAAGATAACGGTAACATTAATAACAGGTACAGCTTATCTTCCAAAATATAATTTAATAAAGCGAGCTTGTCTCGGGATTTTTCATTTTATTTCCCTTTTTATTCTTATTTATATTTATCGATGGTGAAAAACAGAGGCCGAGCTTGCATCAACGATGGGAAGGATTCTACGGAGAGGGGACGGACGGCCAGAAGCCGATCTTCAGCGTGCGGAGGTCGTCGATCATCGGCAACACCGGCGTCACGGTGGAGGTGTACGGTAGCCCCGGCGAGGAGTACCACATCGAGGGGTCGTTCGCGCAGCGCAGCTGCACCATCTTCAGCGCGGACCGGGAGACCGTGGCGGAGATCCGGCGCAAGGTCGACGCCTCCACCAACGTCGTGCTTGGCAAGGACGTCTTCTCCCTCTGCGTGAAGCCCGGGTTCGACGGTGCCTTTGCCATGGGGCTGGTCCTTGTCCTTGACCGGATCACCGGCGAGGCTGAGGATGGCGTTGTCACTGCCGGCGAGGGCGAGGACACCATGGCGGATGCCGGGTCGGATGGTTAGGACCCGGAAACGGTTGGCGACGGCGATTTTCCATGTGATAAGGTTGTGATTTAGGCCGGTCCATGTTATATCTTGGTACAGTGGGCCTAAAAGTAGATATTTTGAGGATAATGTATTTCCGCAGAATTTGGAGCTTGTGGCTTCTGTCTCGTGATGGGGGAACTTCTTCTCTCACGTCTGGTCTTGAAGATCCTTATGATTTTGTAATCGTTAATTTTAGATTAAGAACGAGTCGTTTTCGAGATTTGGGGACCAGATTTGAATAGATTAATTTCCATCGTTCTTCAATTATTGAGAAGATGTGCAATTTAGAGGATAAAGAAGTGAGTCGGCGTGTGCATCGGAGGGTCTTGAATCATTGCATCATTCGGGATGACGGATTCTTGAGAGAGACTATGCTCTTCTTGAGGGATTTAAATAATTCAATATTCAACTTATGAAAATTGTTCATTTGATCGTTTATAATATTATTAATAATAAAAATATGCAGAAGAGAGAAATATGGAATTTATGTATATTATATGCACTACCAAGTACCAAGTAGAAATATACACACAATCTCAAAAGGTATAAAGAATCGATAGAATAATCACAATATCTCTAATATAGGAAATTATTCTAAAGAAATCCTTAATTATAGCTTATAAAGATTTAGAACAGTGGTTTCTTGAGAGAGATTATGTTTCCCTTAAAAGATACCGATAATTTAATATCCAATTTAAGAAAATTATCTACCTAAGATTTAGAATTTGTCGTTCTGAGAAAGTTATATGGACAGCTGAAATGCTTGGGGACATCAATTTCCGCATTTAATAATCCCTTCCACTTTCAATTCACGGTCCCAGATAGACGAGAGAGTGTCATTTTCCTCCTCCCTTGGCTCTTAATCCTCCGCCTACTTTTCCTTGCACTCCTTCCTCCAAAACGAAGCGTAAGACAAAAAACACTTCGAGATGATTAGGAAGAGTATGATTAAGTTTGGATCCATGTTCCCTTACAAGACAAGTTATTTTAATATAGCATTATAAGCCCATAGTGGATGAGTCTTTCAATGCCATTACGTTTGAAATTTACCTCACTTTAAGTCTCCATTCAAGACCCTAATAACCGCATAAAAAGCTAGGTAGCTCTAGAGAGAGGGGGAGGGAAAAGGGCAACAGTCATACTGATTTCACATGAAGAGATTTATCTTCAAGACCTTAGTTTCATTATCTGTACCACACGTGTTGGGGGTAGATAGCAAATTGATTTGAAATAGGAGAGCCGTGATTCGAAATTGTAGTTTCGATTTTTGAGCTTGAGTACATAAAGTGGATTCTCAATCGATCCTTATTCGCTTTGCTTCATCTTGGTTCTAGCCGGAAATGTTAAGCTGGCAAGAATACAAGCTTTGCACCCGGCTTTGATAAGATTCCATCCTCCAAATAGTTATGTTGGGGGACAGCTTTTGAGGGGCCGGATCGATTCTCTCCTTACATGGAGCCAGTAAAGCCTCTCTTTCTGTGGCTGTTCATCTTATTCTTGGCCTCTTGGTCGTGACACTCATACATTTTTTGAGCCCATGATCACATTATAGATCCCAATATCAGCCCAAGATAAATGTTGCTCCGACACGTGCGCAGCATACTAAAAGGAATAAGTCAAAGGAAAGGGGACATAAAGCAAATAATGTATCTATGGAGAACAAAGTCGAAGTGCCTCTTTTGCCATTCAATGTTCCTGATTCCGACCCTTATCTTTCCTGGTCGAGGGGGGATTGCACTAACAAGGGATCAATAAACACCACGTAGCATCATGTCTCCGCATAACTGCAATGTCTTTTCGGACTGTAATCCAGCTTTAATGGGTCAAATCTAATCATAAGCCACTCGAGCTCGACCTCTCAACTATTTACACCAAATTTGAGCTGTTCAAGCCTCAATTAGGGCCTCATTCAGCCTTTGCAAACCCTGACTTGAACGTTTCGATCTTAATTGAGGAGTGAGCTCTAATTTTATATATCTGTTATATATAAATCATAATTATGAGTAGATAACATGGGACTGCCCCCAATGGAGAGATGGATAGAAAATTAGGATATCAAGCAGCACATGGAAGATCCATGGCCGTGCTATCTGCAACATACGCAAACAATCAGGCGGCCCATCGGCCCATCCATTGTGTGTGCAGGCTTGGTTGGTTGGTCATAGCTTGTAAGGCCCGGGTCGGCCCGTATGGTCATTCCTTGAGGATGCCAGATCTGGACCAACGAAAAGCCCGCCAGCCCGCTTAGGCCCGTCTAAACTCGACACCCACACGTGCAATCTCGTACGTCTTTTTTTCCTTTCTCGCGTCACGGACGGGCTCGGACGAGACTGTTCAGGCCCGGCCCTGTCCGAGTTGGCCATCAGGTACGATTGCTCTTTTCTGAGGCTGCAGCGCGAGCTCCGGTCGGGGCGTCAAATGTCGAGAGCCTATGACGTCTCGAGGTTTCTCGAGAGGATACCACGCACCGTCCATCCGACCCGACCATCTCATCATTCGTCAAGTGTTGTTAATGCATGCCGTACCTTCTTTGAAAAACGATAACATTTTATCGAGAAATATTAAGTTTGGGCGGCTGGCATTGAAAAAATATCTCCCATAATGTCGGTAGGTAGAGGCAGCACATCAGTCCACGGAGTTGACCGCGTGGTTTGAATCGAAACACTGCGTTGACGTTGCTCGATGCAAGAATTGGGTTTTGATTTCTCAAGCTGTATATATATATAATATATAGTTTCCAATTTTACCGGGGGGGTCCAGTCAACGTTAGGTGGGTTCCCCTCGTTGACTCGAAAGATGTCGCCCTCGAGGTTCCTCCGCCGTCCCGTGCACGCTACACCGTATATCATACTCGAGGCGGTTTATGGATCGTGACGTAAAAATGACACAAATATATGAAAAATACTTAGGTGCGAATGAACAAAAACTATGTTTTGCAGAAAGTTGATATTTTAGGAGTTTATCCGTTAGCGGGATAGAGATTGATAGGGGCACACATTGTTGTTCGGTAGATGTTAATTACGCAATCTCATACTATCTTATATTATTGTGCTCGTCTGTACGTCTTTATTCATATACCGTCTATATATATATATATATATCTTTCTTTTTCTGGATGATTCTAGATAAAGATGTAGCATATATTTTATGACATAATAGTGAATCAAACAGAGCATACATTTTGTAGGAAAAAAACTGATGAGAACAAATAAATTTGTCTGAGGCGTGCAAGCGTAGGCACTGTCCTTAAGGATAATTCCGCCCTTCGGAGTGCGAAACTCGGTGCGATAGGCTTCGATGGCTATCCTCCCAAGATACAACAGACCTTTTTCTATATTCCGTCGAATATTAGAAGGAATGTAAAACAACGTTGTGTATAACTCAGCAAGGAAAAGGAAAGGAAAGATTTCAAACGAAAGAATATTCTTTGTTTCATTAAGTGTTTATTTTTAAGATTGCCTTATGAGATTTTATAATCAGACAAAATAGAGCCGTTGTAAAATAATGAAGGATTTATTTGAGAAATAAATTAAACGTTACAAAACGATTGAAAAGCCGTTGTATGACCGTTAAAAAACCGTTATGTGACCGTTAAAAATAATGATGGTCTTCAATGCGGTCATAACTATTATCGAAGTTATTATTGTAAATATTTCAAAATATTATTGAAATATCCAACAATCCCCACATATTTCAAAAGATTTTGAAAATAAAAATAATATGATCTTTGGGTTATTGGAGTGTAATGCATCGGAACTGGTGCTTGTTACGCTATGAACCAGCCCTAGAAAAAAATGAAATATAATTCACGAAATTTTGGTGAAGTTTGAAACTTCTATGAACCAAAAATTTCTTTTGTGAATTATAGTTTTCATTAATCACATTGCACTCCCACAAACTTTGTTGTTCAACGTGGTTTTGCGCTAATAGGCCATGCGCGTGCTTAGTTTATTCATAAGTGCTTTAGAGATTTTCACCAAAAATTCTCATAGGAGCAGCCCCACTCCACACTTATATAGGTGATTCCATCAAGTGTATTCTGCAACTTAATACACTACCAATAATGACTATGAAATTTCATTAAGAGCTTAGCTCAACCTCTTTTTTTCCTTGCAGTTTTGCACCATTCTCATCTTAGGATGGACAATAATTTTTAATAGTGCATCACTAGAACAACAAGTGAATTGTTGTTACCCATATGAACCTAATTCATGGGATCGCCAATCACATAGGTTGGGTTACCATCACTGTTGTTTTTCCTCAATTGGCTTAAGTCCCATTCCCCTCGATGTGTCATAAATTAATTTTCTTCCCATAGGTTTAGTCAGAGGATCGGCCAAATTCACTTCTGACTTTACAAAATCGATGGATATAGTTCCATCTTTAAGCAGCTGCTTTACTACATCATGTCACAATCAGATGTGTCTATTTTTACCATTGAAAGTTCTATTCTTTGCAACGGCTATTGCCGCTTGGCAATCACAGTGTATAGACACAGAAGGTGTCGGTTTCACTCCTAAAGGAATATCCGCTAAGAGGTTCCTTAACCACTCAGCCTCATTGCCAGCCAATTCTAGAGCCACAAACTTTGACTCCATGGTGGATTTAGCAATTATTGTTTGTTTGGCTGACTTCCAAGTTACAGCACCTCCACCAAGGGTAAACACATATCCACTAGTGGATTTTGTCTCATCCGAATTCGAAATCCAATTAGCATCACTGTATCCTTCTAATACAACGGGAAATCCACTATATAAAATACCATAATTCATGGTTCCTCTCAAATATTTCATTAATCTGCTCAAAGCAGTCCAATGATCATCATTGGGATTTTGTGTATATCTCGCTCGTCTACATACAGCATAAGTTATATCAGGTCGAGTATAATTCATCAAATGCATCAAACTCCCAATAATTTGAGCATACTTAGACTGAGCCACACCATCTCCTTTATTTTTCATTAATTGGATATTAGAATCATAAGGAGTATTCACAGGTTTGACATCAAAGTGATCATATTTTTAAGTAGCCTCTCCACATAATGTGCTTGAGTAAGCATTAGGCCACTATCACTCTTTATGATTCTAACACCCAAAATATTATTAGCTTCCCCATGTCCTTCATATCGAATTTAGTAATCAAAAAACATTTTGTTTCATTCACTACATCAATACACGTACCAAAAATAAGCATGTCATCAACATATAAGCTAATAATTATAGATTCACCATCAACAGTTTTTGTGTATACACATTTATCTACTCCAATAGAGAAAAAACCATTATTAACTAGAACATCATCAAATTTCTCAAACCATTGCTTTGGTGCTTGCTTTAAGCCATATAAGGATTTAACAAGTTTACAAACTTTGTTTTCTTGGCCAGGAAAAATACAGCCCTCGGGTTGCACCATGTAAATTTCCTCTTCCAAATTACCATTTAAAAAGCTGTTTTAACATCCATTTGGTGAACAATGAGTTTGTAAATAGAAGCCAAAACAATTAAAACACGAATTGATGAAATTCTTGTAATCTGGAGCAAAAGTGTCAAAATAATCAACATTTTGTTTTTGAGTAAAACCTTTTGCAACTAATCTTGCTTTATATTTATCAATAGAACCATCAGGATTATATTTTCTTTTAAAAATCCATTTACAACCGATCGATTTTGCACCGGGTGGTAAATCAACTAATTTCCAAGTTTGATTTTGTAAGATAGAATCAATCTCGATTTTTATAACTTCTTTCCAAAATTGCTTTCCGAGGAAGATATTGCTTTAGAATAAGTCAAAGGATCATTATCAATAAGATAAGTATAAAAATCATTCCCAAAAGAAGTTTCTTTCCTTATTCTTTTGCTCCTTCTCAATTCATCATTTGAATGTTCGAAAACATTTTTATGAATAGGCGCAGGAGAAATATTATCAACACTTAATGGAAAAATATGCTCAAAAAATTCTGCATTTTTTTGTCTCAACTATAGTATTATTATCAAGCATGTCACTTTTTAATACAAGAAATCTATATGCAGCACTATGTTCAGCATAACCAATAAACATGCAGTCAGATGATTTAGAGCCTATTTTCCTTTTCTTAGAATTAGGAAGCATAACCTTAGCAAGACACCCCTACACTTTCAAATATTTTAAATTAGGACGATAACCTTTCCAAAATTCATAAGGTGTTTTACCTATTTTCTTATGAGGTATTCTGTTTTGGATGTGACATGCAGATAAAATAGCTTCACCCCATAAATTATTTGGAGCATTAGAACTAACAAGCATAGAATTCATCATCTCTTTCAAAGTCCTATTTTTCCTTTCAGCTATGCCATTAGATTCAGGGGAATAAGGAGGCGTAGTTTCATGAATTATTCCTTCCTTTTCACAAAATTTGTTAAGTAATACATATTCTCCACCTCTATCCGATCTAATTCTTTTTATCCTTTTATTCAATTGGTTTTCTACCTCAGCTTTATACGAAAGGAACATATCAAAAGCTTCATCTTTATGCCTAAGTAAATAAACTTTAGTAAATCTAGAATAATCATCAATGAAGGTCACGTAATATTTTTTACCTCCTCTAGTCATAGTTTGTTTTAAATCTCCTAGATCAGTATGAATTAAACTCAACAAATCAGATTCTCTATTTACAGAAATACAAGGCTTTTTTGTTAATTTTGTTTCAGCACATATTATACATTTATTAAAACATGGGTTTTTAATTCCAGAAATTAAACCTTGTTTTTGCATTTTCTTAATATAAGAAATACTAACATGACCTAATCTACCATGCCATAAATCAACAGATTCAGCCAAGTAAGCGAAAGTAGTAGCATTTTCATTGATAACATTAGAAACGTCAAGAACAAAAAGTCCTTGATTACAATAACCTTTTCCCACGAAGACATTATTTTTTGTCATTACAATCTTATCATATTCGAATGACACCTTCACCCCAACCTTTCCTAAAAGCGCTACTGAGACCAGGTTTGCCCTTATATTAGGGACATGTAATACATCATTCAGGGCCAAAGTCTTGCCAGATGTAAGTTTGAGAAGAACTTTTCCTTTCCCAAGAACTTGAGCTGTTCTTGAATCACCAAGATAAATAATTTCTTCTCTTTCCCCTACTGGCGTGTAGGAGGAAAAGGCATTTTTGTTTGCACAAATATGCCTGGTAGCACCTGAGTCTACCACCCACTCTTTCACATTGGCCACAATGTTGGCCTGGGAATAACCGCAACAAATATATCATTAGAGTCATCTGCTTTAACCAAATTAACTTTTGGTTTAGCAGGATTATCATTTCCCATTATTCTCTTTCTACAGTGCGCTGCATGATGACCTGGTTTTCCACAAACAAAGCAAGAGCCTTTCTTTTTGAAGGTGGGGTGAGCAACTTTGGGTTTGTAATCAGGTTTTTTGTTATAATACCTGTTTTGGCGATGTTGAAATTTGCCTTGCACCAAATTTGCCCTGGTAGCAATTTCCTTAGCTTTGGCAGCTTTGATCTCCTTGCGAGTTGTATCCTCAATGATAATATGCACGATCAGATCGGCTAGTGACAATTGTTTGTCCTTGTGCTTGAGTTGTTGCTTGTAGTTATTCCAAGACTCAGGCAACTTTTCAATCAGTAGGCCCGCAAGAAATTCTTCTTGTAAATTGATGTTTTCTGCCTTCAAGTCCTCCACTAGCTTGTGATATTCATTGATTTGTGTCTTGATCTCCTTATCATCGGACATTTCCCATCGATAATAATTTCCGATTACAAATTTTTGTCTGCCCACATCTTCGGCAGTGTGCTTTGCAGTCATGGAGTCCCATATTTGTTTCGCTTCCTTGTACGGACAGTAGACATCAAACAATTCATTAGAAAGAGTACTAATAATTGCGTGCCTACATACCTTATTAGCGTGTATCCATTGATCTCGAAGCTTGTTATCAGTTGGTTCGGCCTCCGTAAGTGCGAAAGCCACACCATGCACATCTAGGATGGAGAAAACCCTTTCTTGCCACCTTCTGAAATTGTTGCCATTGAAAACTTCGATCTTCGATATGTCAGGGAATGGTTTGGCATAGGACATATGTGGTAGTGGTGGTAGTGCAACTGCACTAGTGGAGATTGAGGCATTAGCAGCAGTATCAACTTGATGCTCCATGGGAATTATCCTTAAGATTGTAGGAAAAAAACTGATGAGAACAAATAAATTTGTCTGAGGCGTGCAAGCGTAGGCACTGTCCTTAAGGATAATTCCGCCCCTCGGAGTGCGAAACTCGGTGCGATAGGCTTCTGATGGCTATCCTCCCAAGATACAACATACCTTCTTCTATATTCCGCACTGAATATTAGAAGGAACAGAAACAACGTTGTGTATAACCCAGCAAGGAAAAGGAAAGGAAAGATTTCAAACGAAAGAATATTCTCTGTTTCATTCAGTGTTTATTTTTAAGATTGCCTTATGAGATTTTATAATCAGACAAAATAGAGCCGTTGTAAAATAATGAAGGATTTATTTGAGAAATAAATTAAATGTTACAAAACGATTGAAAAGCCGTTGTATGACAGTTAAAAAACCGTTATATGACCATTAAAAATAATGATGGTCTTCAATGCGGTCATAACTATTATCGAAGTTATTATTGTAAATATTTCAAAATATTATTGAAATATCCAACACATTTATGCTAGAGTTTGGAGTATTCGATGAAACCATATCTCAACATTTAGCCACTGTGCATGATTTAAGATTTTAGGCAACAACTGACGCACGCTAAAGACACGTAACCATATGTTAATCTCGTTTTTTCACAAATAATTTCACGATCACTTAAGTTAAGCTGGAAGAGATTATGTGATATTTGGGAGTTGCAATCTTGTAAGGACGATTAATATCTTAAAAATTTATTTTTCATCCATTGATAGTATTAATGGAGAAAATTACCCAATCACTCATAAAATTTTCAATTTTACTAATTTACTCTTATGTGGCATGCTGCCACAATAACAATTTTCGGTAAAAATTGATCGGGAGGACTACATTATAATTTTGTGCATATATTTTTTTATTAAATTAGGAAGATTGAAAAATTTACCGACCAAGATCCATAAAATAAGGTCAAGACGGAGCACGGGTGTGTCAGATAGAGACGTTGCCTCCGTCGCTTCAACCATTGATGTAGGCGCCAACTCCCAGTTCTTTTCTCTTATTTCTTTTTCAGAAGAGCCAGTTGGCTGATTCACACTTGCTTCGGACAATTTGCCCCACCACATCATGCGAATTGCGTTGCTTGTGAATGGAAGGAGAAGTCCCATCTTTTAAATTAATGCGGTGACGTATTAGTTGGGGGAGGGAAAATTGAGCACCCTCGACCATACTTTAATGATGACTACTTTGTCCAGAGGACTAATTTAACGTATTGGGGGACAGTGCAATGCCCACATGTGGAATTGAGGAAGTGGTTTTCTGAAACTAAGTTCCGATGAGATGGTTTGGGGTGGGGTTAGGTGATCCTCTAACCGAAAACGCAGAAGCGCAGGGTCATTTTTTTCTAGCTGAATGCCTAAATTAATGTCCGATTAGCTGGCGAGCCGCCGCTACGGTCCTCGTCGGATTAGCCTCGAATATCTCTTACCAGTTCTTCGATTGTCCGCGTGCGGTGCCGAGGGACGAAGCATGGGTAGGCAAAAGAGAGGAGCTTTCCCCCGCATCTTTTTGCGGGGCAATTTCCTTCTCGAAGGGCCAGGGAGAAAGCGATTTTTCCGTGGCGATTAGTTTGAAAGCCTTGGGAGGGAAAAGAGATTTTATTCGTGGACGACTTTGGAGTCTTGTATTCTAATTGATAAATGGTTTAGATCCTCCACGAGGGGCCCGTGGAGTCAAAGAAGGTTCCCTCGTTTTTCGTCGTAATTGATAATTGGAATTAAGGGTCAAAGGTTAATGGGCCACGCTCTCAGTTATTTCAAAATTTTATCAATTGCGATCCCCATTATGGAGCTTGAGACTAACCTGACATGTGCGTGACATGTACCATGAGATCTCCCATTTTCATGAGATGTATGGTGCCTCTCGGCTTAGGAGATATTGTCCGATTAGTCGAGTCAATTTTACTAATTCATTTTTGAATCTTGGCGTGAAATTATAATGTAATGATATCTGACGATGGTTGGTCAAAAGGACAATAATCTTCCCTTCGACTTAGCGGCACTTGCCAACAAGGGAATCTAAAGAAAAATCTTAGAATTAAGCAGACGGAGATTTGTGGTTCCATTCGATGTCTTGCATGGGAAAGAGGACATAAGACTATCGTGCACCACAATTATTCCAGGTGATCATGGATTACGATGAACGTGGCATGATTAGTGGGGAGATTTGGGGGATGAATGGGGGCTGTTCCTTGGTCTTCTAACTATTCTCGAATTCACATACAAAAAGAGAATTCAGTCACATAAAGATCACTTCACTCGATTGGGTCCAATCAAATAGAAGACCAACTTTAAAGGTCATATATACTCAAATTTTGCCTTTTCAACTAGCTTTTCTTTATGACAAAAAAAAAAGAAGCTTTTCCTTCTTATTATTATTATTATTATTATTATTATTATTATGAGTAGGTAACCTACTAACCGAAGGTTAAAACACCAATTTAACTCGTTGAAAAACAGAAAATTTGACTAATCGAGAGTTTGCCGCCGTGAAGGTCGGTCTCACAATAATACCAAGTTGCTTTGAAGCCCCTGCTCATGGGTTCAGATCCCCAGTCGCTCCTTGACGTTAGGAAGGCTTAGTTCGTCTGTAGAGTGGGCTCGCTCATACTCCATCGGTGCAGTGGCTGGTTGGTGTGACGATCTCACTTAAAATGAGCAGTAGCTGTTGTTGAAATCAAATTTCTTGTCATAAGTATAAAACTTTCATAATAACACCTAGAAGGTGTCGCGGATCCTAGTCATCATCCCTCCCACCCGTTTTCACTGATTCGGAAGGATGAGAGAGAGAGAGAGAGAGAGAGAGAGAGAGAGCTAGTAGGGAGAGCTCTCTATTTAGTGAACTGGGCCTCATGCGACCTTTTCTTTAATCCATTATCGTCTCTTGTGGTCTCCGAAATAAGTGGGGGAGAGCCCATCTCGCTTTCCACTCACTCCGTCCCCACAACACTAAATTCAAAACACATGGAGCAGCCATCGATTTCAATTGCAGATTGTGATTGAGGGATACAAGATGGTGATCTTTGCTTTTTGCAAAAGCTGAGCTCGTCTCGCCGAAGCTTTGAGCTAGCACCACGACCAGCTCCCACTAATTCTATCTTTTATCCTCCTTTTATTTTCTCCTGGGCATAACCTGTTTAGTGGAAAGGCATGTCATCTATCCTTTCACATTGCAACTTTACATAAAACGTAACGAAAAATAATGACTTATTAAACAAATTAAAAGTTCAAAAATGGCATTGCATATTTTCCTAAAAATTCAAAGACTATTCGTGTACTCCAGCATCTGTTCTAAACTTTCCTTGTCACAATTGCACACATATAGCTGCTCCAAGAGAGTTATCGCGAACGGACTATAATATACCTTTCCATATTGTGGTTGCCCGATGCGTTTCTAGAAACTATGATCACCAGTTCCGTCAAAAGTAGATGGAAGGAAAGGCTAGGCTAGCCCTAGTTTTCCTACACGTGAGGTCGATTCCGTATTAATTGGGGAGATACACCTAAAGTTTCGTCAATTGACTATAGTGCAAAGCTCTAGCTTTTAGGTTGTGGTCATGCATGATGCTAAACGAAAGGGACGAAAAAGACGCCCAAAGGAAATGGCCGTATGCTCTGGCACGCAGAAAATGATGAAGTGAACATCACTCAAAAATCCTTTGGTAGCTGCTTGACGGTGGGTTTACGTTGATTTAGAGACAACACAAGCATCCATCACAAGAGTTGGTTGACGTTGAATGTTGGCTAATTTTGTTATGGACACATCCATGGAAATAGTCTATCCTTAACCATTTTTCCTTTGCTAAATAAATTTATATTAAAAAGAAGAAGGAGAAGAAAGATCTACTAACAAAAATAAAAGTTGACTTTTCGATGATATATGAATTGAAGACTTGGAAATCTAACTTTTGATTTAGGGCCGATGGTTCTTGCTCGAACAACGAAGTAGTAACACTATAAACAAACTTTAGATGGAAGAGGTCTTCACTCTTGTATCAAAAGCCTTTGATTTACCTACGAAAAGTTAAAAGACGTAATTACTGTTTCCAAAAATAAAAATTCTACTAAATGATGTCAAAAGATGACATTCGATATTGAGAATGACTTCATAAATACCTGCTTTTAATTTGCCACATGTTGATATTATTTAAGATAATGACATAAATAATTCCTAAATTTTCACGAATTTTTAATTTATTTAATGTAATCATTAAATTATAACCTAATATACAACGTAATTACTGAAATTTTAATTTATTTAATATGATTATTAGAATTTGGCACATGTGCAACTTATTTAATGTTGTCCTTTCATTAACTCAAATTAAGAGGTAACATTGAACATTTTTATATAATCATGGGCTAAATTGAACATGACAAAGATCACATTAAACAAATTAAAAATTTAAGAACCACATTACACATTAAGTTATAGTTCAGGAACTACATTATATTTTGAATAAAGTTTATAAACTATTTATATCATTTTCCTATTTTGTTTTTGTATTCGGGTAGATCGCCACCCATTGGTTGCTGTTTTAGAAAGGACTCATTCTTAATAGCATAGGAGCCATGTGCTCATGCTTTCGTGCATGAGGGGTCAAAGCTGAAAGAAGCGCAAGAGACAGGGTCACAAGTGTAAACCATCAGATGTTTCTGGGTCCCAACATCCGTCAGAATTTACGTAATCTATTCACGCGGAAGAGGACAGGAACCGCAGGTGGCAAAAACTAAACTAAAGTGCAGGTGGAATTAAAAAAAAAAATAGAAACATAAAAAAGAGAAAAGAAAAAAAAAAGACGTGTGCTTTCCATCACCCGTCCGTAGCCAGATACCAAAGACGATGTACACTGCGCAGTGCCTCCTTGACTCCTGCCCATTCCAGGTCTCCAAACAGTCTCTCTCTCTCTCTCTCTCTCTCTCTCTCTCTCTGAGCATCCACTGAGGAAGAAGATGCATTGAATTCCGCCCACTGCCTGCTCAAGAAAAACCAAGAACTTGATGTTCATTCGTGCATTTGTTGCGGAATCAAGACTTCAGACGGCAGTGGATTCCAAACAATCTCTCTCTGTCTCGCTCTGTGAGCATTCATTGAGGAAGAAGCTGTATTAATTCCGCACACTGCCTGCTCAAGAATCACTGCTGTCTATCCATGTTTTTGTTGTGGATTCAAGACTTCAGATAGCAGGGGACTCCTGCCCACTCCAAACAATCTCTCTGACTCTCTCTGTGAGCGTCCACTGAAGAAGCTGTATTAATTCCGCAGATTGCCTGCTCGAGAATCACCGAAAACTCTCTGTCCATCCATGTAAAGTGGAATCAAGACAGCAAGGTTAGTCGTCCTGGTCACGGTGTGGCGTCAGCTGATTTCTTTTGTAATTTCCTGTCCTCAGCTTCCATCTCAGCTTCTTTGAGAGTAAAGCTCAATAGCCTCAATCTTGTTCCCTGCTTCGCTGGCTCCCCCGGAAAGAAATCTCCAAACTGAACTTTGCCTCACAGCTCCTCTAATTCACAGGCTTTCCTCTTTCTTTTTTTGTTCCCCAAATTGTCCGGAAGTGTTCACGGCGATCCAATTGAAACTGGGAGTTTAATCTCAAAGATCAAATATTTACTTGTCAACCTTGGTTGACCTCAGGATTTGATTTCTGGGTGTCATCTGTTTCCTCCTATTTAGTTGTATTTTTTTGATCGGATCTATCCATACTGGTCCTTCTATGGAGTTGATGTCTTTCTCGGCAATCATCAGAAACCTGTGTTTCTGCGTCCTTCTATTCTCCGGGACTTGCTTTTCTGGTCCTCTACTTGTTGGCAAGATTCGGCCTGGATTCCAAGCTTCTCAGATGGAGTGGGTGGATCACAATGGGAGGTTCTTGCTATCTAACAATTCGGCATTTTCTTTGGGATTTTACACCGGCGTTGATGTCACAACCTTTGTGTTGAACATCATTCATATCAACAGTTCTCAAGCCATTTGGACTGCTAACAGAAGACAATTAGTCAGCAGTTCTGATAAGTTTGTGTTTGAAGAAAATGGGAATGTCTACTTGAAGAAGGGGAATGATAACGCCTGGTCGACTCATACAGCCGGAGAAAAGGTCACTGCCATGGAATTGCTGGATTCTGGTAACTTGGTGTTGCTTGGGGAGAATGATACAATCCTTTGGCAGAGTTTTAGCAGTCCTACTGATACTCTTGTGAGTGGTCAGAAATTTACAGAAGGGATGAGCCTCAAAAGCTTCCCAAACAGTAACAATATGTCGGTGTATCTTAATATTTCGTCGGGCGATCTGATCTTGTCTGCTGGATATCGAACTCCACAAGTTTATTGGTCAATGAAAGGTGACAGCCGTAGAACAAATGTTAGCAATAGCAATGGCAATGTTCACTCTGTGGTTTTGGTCTTGAACTCATGGAACTTCTATGATCAAAATGAGACCTTACTTTGGCAGTTTGTCTTCTCTGCCAACTCCGATCCAAATGCCCTGTGGGCTGCAATTTTGGGACCCAATGGGATGATCACGTTCGTTAATCTTCAAGTGGGGAATTCAAAAACTGCGGAAGCTACTCGGATACCCGTGAATTTATGCAGTGTCCCAGAAAATTGTAAGCCCTACGAGATTTGTTATTTTGAGGGCTGGTGTCAATGCCCTCCCGCTCTCAATGGCAACTGTGGACCTCAACCTCTATCATCATGCAGCTCGTCTTACAGATCGGTACATTTTGCGTACATAGGAGAGAAGCTTGATTATTTTGCACTTGGGTTTGTGACTCCCTCTCTAAAGTCCAACGTGAATGCTTGTATAGAAGCTTGCCAAAGCAATTGCTCTTGTAATGTGCTACTGTTTAATAGCAGTTCTGGGGATTGCTTCTTGTTTGACCAGATAGGAAATTTTGAAAGATCTGATCCAAGTTTGAATGGTTATGTTTCGTACATGAAGGTTTCAAATATATCCGGGGCCAATGGCAGCAAGAATATTAAGAAGGAAGCGATTGTGATTGCAGTCATCATTTTTGCAACAGTTGTAGTCATTGCCGGTCTAGCTTATATTGGATTCTGGTATCACCAGAAAAAGAAGTCATTGCCCGACCATTCTGAAGAAACTCTCGAAGAAGACAATTTCTTGGACAGTCTTTCAAGTATGCCTATCCGCTTCAGTTATGGTGATCTGAGTAGAGCAACGAAAAACTTCTCCTCAAAGATTGGGCAAGGAGGATTTGGATCGGTCTACGTAGGTGTTCTCGCGGATGGTACTCATTTGGCTGTGAAGAAACTGGAGGGTATAGGCCAGGGAAAGAAAGAGTTCAGAGCTGAAGTAAGTATTATAGGGAGCATCCATCATGTCCATTTGGTCAAGCTAAAAGGTTTCTGCGCCGAGGGGGCTCACCGGCTTCTTGTTTACGAGTTCATGGGGAAAGGGTCGCTGGACAAATGGATTTCCAAGAAATGCGAGGCCAGTAAGATTTTGGATTGGAATACTAGATTCAATATTGCTTTGGGTACAGCCAAGGGATTAGCTTATCTACATGAAGAGTGTGAAGTCAAGATTGTCCACTGCGACATCAAGCCCGAGAATGTCCTTCTGGATGATAATTTTGTTGCGAAAGTGTCAGACTTTGGTTTGGCCAAGCTAATGAGCCGGGAAGAGAGCCTTGTGTATACAACATTAAGGGGAACGAGGGGTTACTTAGCACCCGAATGGATCACAAACAACCCTATATCCGAGAAGAGTGATGTTTACAGCTATGGAATGGTGTTGCTTGAGATCATCGGAGGCAGGAAAAATTACGATCCTGCGGAATCTTCTGAAAAGGCCCATTTTCCTTCTTATGCCTTCAAAATGTTGGAAGAAGGAAAGCCAGAGGAAATTCTAGATTCTAGGCTAGAATTCGATGAAAATGACGAGAGGATTGTGGACGCGATCAAAGTTTCCCTGTGGTGCATACAGGATGAAATGCATCTAAGGCCACCAATGACTAAAGTTGTTCAAATGCTCGAGGGCCTTTGCGCCATACCTCATCCCCCGATTTCCTCTCAGTTTGGTTCTCAGGCTTGCTTGAGCTTTTATAAATGGAGCAGTGAAGACGGCACTTCAACTGGACCAACGAATTGGAGTAGTGATGCATTTCAATCAGGAATTCAGCTGTCAGGTCCTAGGTAACTTTTAAATTGGTGAAAAAGCTGGCGATACATGAAAGAGAAAAAGTTCCTGTTATCTGTGATATATCATCTTGAACTACAGTTATTCAAGTTTTTTAAAATTCATTTTTGCACATTGTCATACAATGCCTGGTGAGAAGCATAATGTACGCCCAACTGAATTACAAATTACCTTTAGGATCTTTTGAAACATTCACATTTGTAGATTATAATCCTTTCTTCTGGGAATTGGTTGAATGAGCTGCAATGATCTTTTCTTATCTGCTACCTCTAAACTTGCGCTCATCTGTTTAAAGTAATAGTCATCATGTCGTATCTTTCTGAATTTGCTGCGCCTGTTGCTAGATGTGAAGTTACTCTTTCTTCCCGACAGTAATGTTCTGGAGCTTCCATCCCGAACTCGGGAATGTGGCTATGCACAAACATGTCAAGTCCCAAAATTGCAAGCACCTGTACCTATCAAACCAGAATAGCCTAAGTAACACTTGTCGGGAGCTAGGATAATTAGCGCGCAGATTAGAAGTCTGCAAGTCAGTCAAGCTTGGCATGTCCATGCAAATTTAACCCTGTAGTTTTTCTTTTCAATTATCAACGAAAGCTTGCATTCCTGGAAAGACGGTTCTGCTAGTGCAGGAGACAAACTCTCTGTGCTGCGTATGCGATGATGTTGATGTGGTTCCGGTGCCTGAAGTGTGAAATAGGGAGATTCTAGTGTTGACTCTAGGTTCAGTTTGCTGCTGAAAAATGGGGGCTTCTTCGGCAGGGCCTGATGAGGCGTTGCAGAAGTATTTCCGGTTCCACGTACAGGCAGGTGGCGAGAATCTATCGGGTGAGCAAGTTGTTGGGGTCAGTTTGTACTTGTTGGGTCCTCCAGGGCGTTGAGGGCGTTCAAGCTTTTCATCTTAAATAAATTTATCGGAGGAAAGTGTACGGTATAGGCCAGGGATATGCAAGTTTCAATCTCAAGAAGGGGGGTGTTCCAGTCAACGTTAGGTGAGATTCACTCGTTGACTGGAGAAACGTGGCCCTCGTTGTTCCTCCGTGGGTCCGTGCACGATGCACCATATCATATTCGAGGGGGGCTTTTGGAATTTGGATTGTCGACGGGAAATTTCATGTAGAATATTCAGTTCAAAAGGGACAAAACATTTTCAAGGATGTCGGCTTTTGAAAATATTCCACATTTTCTATGAACTCTTTTTGTCGAATGGCTTTTGTCAATGGTGATTCTAGACTAGATACAATAGGAGTAATCGGTTTTGGGTGAGTAGGTTCCAAATGTTAGATTTAAAATAGATCGTACACTCAAATCGGTTTACAACGTTAATTTTATGTTTCATTTCAGAAGGTACAAAGCCTCAACAAAAAAAATGGAACAACTACTTCGAAAAATGTACAAAAAAGAAAAACCGCTTTGAAATATTTATACTAAAAAGGCATTTGATTGAACATGTAGAGTGTAAGGAATTCTCTGAATGAAGCTTCAGCGGTCCGAACAATATATCCACCGGGTTTAGGAGTTCAATCCACTTCTTGCACTGTGAAAGATACTTCTCTGAACAAGAAAAGAAATCCAGAGGAACTAATTTAGGGCAGTTCAAGTTTAAAAGTAAATTAAAACAGGTGGTGGGTATAGTTAGTCCCGAATCATGGTCATCAATTGGCAATGACAAATTGCCGAAGAAATCGAAACCACGGCACATCGAAATCATAACATTCGACGAAGAAATCGAAAACAAAATTGACATAGACAGAGTATCTAAGAGTGAGCGGATTGATAGCCGGCCGACAAAGGCGAGGACAAGACCCACGAGATGTATAGAGGCGAGACGAGGCGAGAAGCCGACCGGCCTAAGGCAAGACTCGTGAGAGAGAGAGAGAGAGAGAGAGAGAGAGAGAGAGAGAGAGGGGTCAGATCTAAGTCGACAAACTCAACCCCTGTTGGAGTGGCGAGGGAGAGGAGACTAGAGTGTAGAAAGCTAGTGTAGAAATGACAGAGGAAAGGCTGTGTTTTGCAAATGAGAAAGTAAACTTAGGATTTGAGTTCCTAAAACAGGTTATAAAACTGGAGGTTCAATACCCTAAATTAAGAATCAGACCCATTCTCGCTAATTCCAAAAATTTGTAATCGGGACCAGTGCTCACCATTAGGACGTGGTATAGATCTTATGGCATAAAAGTGAATCAAAACGAGCATCGATATATGCTATAGTGTAATATTAGGGAAAAACATTTCTTAACATCATTACCGATTGTTCTGACAGCCATGTTCGAGTTAAGATTTTAAAGAACAATCGGCACAAACTGAAGACAAAGAACCAAATCTTAATCTCATGTATCACAAGTAATTTTGCTATCACTTAACTTTCACTCGGAAGAGATTACGTGATGGATAGGCGCTGGCAATGCATAATGATGATTAACATCCGTAATGTTTTCCTTTCTTGCATTAGGTTTTGCTTCCGGTATTATCATTAAGAGTTCTTTTTTCCCCTTTCATTGGCAACATCGTCTGAATTGTATTTGTGAAAGTGTTAATAGTTCATACCAGTCAAAGAATGAGGGACGACCCTCGTGTATTATTTGATCATTTATCTACCTGCTTGTAAATGGAAGAAGACCTCATCTTTAAGCAAGTGTTGTCATATGCACTAGTTGGGGAAAATTTAGCACACTCGGCTAACACTTTGATATTAGATTATATTCAAATTAACTAATTAAAGACTTATTAGATGTATTAATATTGGACTAGCTATTGGGTCATCACTATGGTCGTTGGGTTTGTCAAGCCTAGGTATCGCTCTTAAAAATATTGTTCGCTTTGGATCAAAGCCTGCAAGATTTTGTTCTTTTGAGTTTTTTGCAAAAATGCCTTTTATAGGTTAGAACAAGTGTTATCACATATATGGCACTTCACTTCATCATACCCAGGCAATGCCACATCAAAACAATGTGGAATTCGGTTCATTCTTATCCTCATCACCACCAACCTGGAGTCAAGGCCACATTTTGTCTGGGTTCTCTTTAGTCCCAACTACCACTCTTACCCTATTCAAACCAAGTCGTTATAAGCCTACCAGCTTCCGCGTGGTTCGTCCTTGAACCTTATGCTTCCAATTGGATTATTGGCTCTGATACCATATTATTAAGCCCAGGTCCCACTAGTAACGATATTGTCTGCTTTAGGTCTACGCCCGCTTGATTTATTCTTTTGAACTTTCCCCAGAAAATGTCTCATTATAAGTCAGGATAAATGCCATCACATATATGATACTTCACCTCATCACATTTAGGCAACGTGAGATTTAAGTAGCACAAACACCAACTCGTGACATGACACAACACAATACGCTGACACGTCGTTTTTAAAAAAAATAAAGAATTCCAACACGTTGTATACTAATGTCTATTTTTATATGCACATGGTAAATTATCATTTTAATGATTATTTTAATCAAATTAATTTGATTCAAATTCACAAATAAATAAATAATAAAAAAGAGTCTAGAATGAATTTATACTAAAAATGTTAATCCACAATTTGTTAATGTCATTCATTTTTTTTTAATTTGACAAATTCAAACTCTATTCCAATATTTCATAAAGCTTGAAGGGCAAAAAAAGCAATCCAAATTTTGAACTCACATGCGAAAAAGAAGAGAAAAAACTTGGGGAGTGAATTGTGCGCCACGGGAAATGAAAATCGGGAGAGAAGAGAAGACTACATTTTTCTTCTTTCCCTTTTTATTATTTTATTATTTTTTACATATTTACATTTTAAGCTCTCATTTATTGATTTTTTTCTTTTAAATTTACTCCATGCAAGTCGGAATCATGTGTCGTAATTTCAAACTCGCATGTCGAATTCCCAATTCGCGTGTTAGAGAGTGTTGGGAGATTTGGCCGATGTCGAATTTTTTGACAAGTGTTGACCGAAAGTATCGAGAGTTCGGAGTATCCGACACGACACGAGAACTTGCAAAGAGTGTTGGTGCTTCCTAACGTGAAATTCGGTTTATTCCTGCCCCAATTACCATCCCGAGTCGAAGTCGCACTTTATCTAGACCCTCTTTGCCCGACGAACACTTCCGCCCTTGTTGAATCATGTCATTAGAAGATTAGCCTTGCTAATCTCTTATTACTGATTCTTCTTCTGGCCTCGTGTGATGCAAGATATCAAGAGAGGCTTGGCAAAGAGGAGCTTCCCCACTAGAAAAGTCAGAGAGCAACGACTTTTGCCTAGCAATTTCTTGAAAGGCTTTGAAAAAAAAAAAAATTTGACTTCACGGACGACTTTCAGCCTCAGGGTAAAGAAAGATCCTCGTTTTCATCATGATTCATAATTATACTAACGGTCAAGATTAGTCGGCGACACTATGAAATTGAGGATTACAAATTTGATCTACGCGGGTCGTCAACTATGAAATTCTCCAATTTCATGAGATGAGTGTTACCCGTTTCACGAAAAGGGTGAAATACCTTTCAAATTAAATGAACTTGTTCGATTAACAAAGGCTAGGATCCTTTTTTATTATTGTTATTCTTCGAAAGAAAATATAAATGGCAAGAAATTTATAAGTACGAATATTGAAAATGATCATTACCAGCAATACTAATGTTATTTAAAAATGCAATGATACACTGAAAAGATAGATGGACAACATGTGATCTCGGATAGATTGCGCAGTCATTAACAATATCTATAATTTGGGTATTACATTTACAATCAATAATTACATAATCAATTATTAAAAAATTAAACATGCTCTAAGTGGCTCAATCTATTTAATAGCACTTATATACAAACACTCTTTGTTCTAGCACTTAGCAGTTTTTTGTTGACATCTGTGTTAATCAAAGTTGGGGTTTCTTGTTAAATGACTTTACTTGATCAGATTGCTCTCAATATAGCGTGCTCTCAAGGCTTTTGTTAATCACGTTATCGATCAAAATACTTGGGTTTTTTTTTTTTTTTTTTTTTTTTGGTTTTAACGGGACCTTTCAATTTCATCACTCCTATCGTCACGAAAAAAAATAAAAATAAAAATAAATACTTGAAATAAACTATTGGAGATAGGACACTAAAGTATACTAAATGACGTCAAAAGATTTTATTCGATATCGAATATGACTTATTTAATCGTTCACTTTTAATTTGCTGCACGCTGATTTTTTTTTTTAATTTTTAATTTGTTTTTTCTCTTTGTTTTGGGTGGGGAGGGGGAGGGGGTTTGGTCGGTTTCAGATTTCCACGCGCTGTTTACTGTGTTAAAAATATCTCATTCTAAGCATGGAACTTGGAAGTTGGAAGCCATGTGCTCGTGCTTTCATACAGGGAAAAGGAAAGGAAAAAGGCAGATAGCTAGATGCACCAAAGCCCTGGTGGAATTAGCAATACAAATTCATACAAAGAAAGTTAAAGAACTGGTGCTTTCCAGCTGCTGTGAACTTTACCTCACTGCTCCTCTAATTCATGGGCCTTGCCCTTTCTTTTTTAGTTCCCCAAATTGTCTGCTAGTGTTCGTGGGGATCGAATTGAAACTCGGAGTTTAATCTCAAAGATCAAATATTTACTTGTCATCCTTAGCCAAGCTCGGGATTTGATTTCTGGGTGTCATTTGTTTCCACGTATTGATTTGTCCTTTTCTTTTTACTTTGCTCGAATCCATCCATGCTGGTCCTACTATGGATTTGATGTCTTTCTCGTCGGTCATCAGAAACCTGTGTTTCTGCGTCCTCGTGTTCTCCAGAACTTGCCTTTCTGGTCCTCCACTTGTTGGCCAGATTCGGCCTGGATTCCAAGCTTCCCAGATGGAGTGGGTTGATCACAGTGGGCGGTTCTTGATATCCAACAATTCAGCATTTTCTTTGGGATTTTACACCGGCGTTGATGTCACAACCTTCGTGTTGAACATCATTCAAATCAACAGTTCCCTAGTCATTTGCACTGCTGACAGTAGTAAATCAGTCAGCAGTTCCGATAAGTTTGTGTTTGACAACAACGGGAATGTCTACTTGAAGAGGGGGAATGATTTTCTCTGGTATACCGGTACGGCCGGAGAAAAGGTCAGTGCCATGCAATTGTTGGATTCTGGTAACTTGGGGTTGCGCGGGGAGAATGGGGCGACCCTCATCTGTTTAAAGTAATAGTCATCATGTCGTATCTTTCTGAATTTGTTGCGCCTGTTGCTAGATGTGAAGTTACTCTTTCTTCCCGACAGTAATGTTCTGGAGCTTCCATCCCGGAATTGGGGAATGTGGCTATGCACAAGCATGTCAAGTCCCAAAATTGCAAGCACCTGTACCTATCGAACCAGAATAGCCTAAATAACACTTGTCGGGAGCTAGGATAATTAGCGCGCAGATTAGAAGTCCGTGAGTCAGTCAAGCTTGGCATGTCCATGCAAATTTAACCCTGTAGTTTCTTCTTTTCAATTATCAATGAAAGCTTGCATTCCTGGAAAGACGGTTCTGCTAGTGCAGGAGACAACCTCTCTGTGATGTGTATGCGATGATGTTGATGTGGTTCCGGTGCCTGAAGTGTGAAACAGGGAGATTCTAGTGTTGACTCTAGGTTCAGTTTGCTGCTGAAAAATGCTCAATGGGGGCTTCTTCGGCAGGGCCTGATGAGGCGTTGCAATTTAAAGTATTTCCGGTTCCAGGTACAGGTAGGTCGCGAGAATCTATCGGGTGAGCAAGTTGTTGGGGTCAGTTTGTACTTGTTGGGTCCTCCAGGGCGTTGAGGGCGTTCAAGCTTTTCATCTTAAATAAATTTATTGGAGGAAAGTGTACGGTATAGGCTAGGAATATGCAAGTTTCAATTCCTGGAAGGGGGTTCCAGTCAACGAAACGTTAGGTGAGATTCACTCGTTGACTGGAGAAACGTGGCCCTCGTTGTTCCGCCGTGGGTCCGTGCACGATGCACCATATCATATTCGAGGGGGGCTTTTGGGTTGTCGACGGGAAATTTCATGTAGAATATTCAGTTCAAAAGGGACAAAACATTTTCAAGAATGTCGGCTTTTAAAATGTTATGCGTTTCCTATAAACTTTTTTTGTCGAATGACTTTTGTCAATGGTGATTCTAGATTAGATGCAATAGCAGTAATCGATTTTCAATGAGTAGGTTCCAGATGTTAGATTCAAAATCTATCGTATTCTCAAATCGATTTACAACATTAATTTTCTGTTTAGTTTCAGAAGATACAAAGCCTCGACAAAAAAATGGAACAACTATTTAGAAAAATGTATAAAAAAAAAAAGAAAACCGCTTTGAAATATTTATACTAAAAAGGCATTTGATTGAACATGTAGAGTGTAAGGAGTTTTCCGAATGAAGCTTCAGCGGTCCGTACAAAATATCCACCGGGTTTAGGAGCTCAATCCACTTCTTGTACTGTGAAAGATACTCCTCTGAACAAGAAACGAAATCCACAAGAACTAATTTAGGGCAGTTTAAAAATAAAAGTAAATTAAATCAGGTGGTGGGCATTGTTAGTCCCGAATCGTAGTCGTCAAGTGGCAATGACAAATTGCCGAAGAAATCGAAACCACGGCACATCGAAATCACAACATTCGACGAAGAAATCGAAAACAAAATTGACATAGACAGAGTATCTGAGAGTGAGCGGATTGATAGCCGGCCGACAAAGGCGAGGACAAGACCCACGAGATGTATAGAGGCGAGACGAGGCGAGAAGCCGACCGGCCGAGGCGAGACTCGTGAGAGAGAGAGAGGTCGGATCTAAGTCGACAAACTCAACCGCTGTTGGAGTGGCGAGGGAGAGGAGAGTAGAGAGTAGAAAGCTAGTGTAGAAAATGACAGAGGAAAGGCTGTGTTTTGGAAATGAGAAAGTAAACTTAGGATTTGAGTTCCTAAAACAGGTTATAAAACTGGAGGTTCAATACCCTAAATTAAGAATCGGACCCATTCTTGCTAATTCCAAAAATTTGTAATCGGGACCAGTGCTCACCATTAGGATGTGGTATAGATATTATGGCATAAAAGTGAATCAAACCGAGCATCCATATATGCTATAGTGTAATATTAGGCAAAAACATTTCTTAACATCATCGCCGATTGTTTTGACAGCCATGTGCGAGTTAAGATTTTAGGGAACAATCGGCACAAACTGAAGACAAAGAACCATATCTTAATCTCATGTATCACAAGTAATTGTGCTATCACTTAACTTTCACTCGGAAGAGATTACGTGATGGATAGGCGTTGGCAATGCCATAATGATGATTAACATCCGTAACGTTTTCCTTTCTTGCATTAGGTTTTGCTTCCGGTATTATCATTAAGAGTTCTTTTTTCCCCTTCCATTGGCAACATTGTCTGAATTGTATTTGTGAAAGTGTTAATAGTTCATACCAGTCAAAGAATGAGGGACGACCCTCGTGTATTATTTGATCATTTATCTACCTGCTTGTAAATGGAAGAAGAACCTCATCTTTAAGCAAGTGTTGTCATATGCACTAGTTGGGGAAAATTTAGCACACTCGGCTAACACTTTGATATTAGATTATATTCAAATTAACTAATTAAAGACTTATTAGATGTATTAATATTGGACTAGCTATTGGGTCATCACTATGGTCGTTGGGTTTGTCAAGCCTAGGTATTGCTCTTAAAAATATTGTCCGCTGAAGCCTGCATGATTTTGTTCTTTTGAGTTTTTTGCAAAAATGCCTTTTTATAAGTTAGAACAAGTGTTATCACATATATGGCACTTCACTTCGTCATACCCAGGCAATGCCACACCAAAACGATGTGGAATTCAGTTCATTCTTACCCTCATCACCAACCTGGAGTCAAAGCCACATTTTGTCTGGGTTCTCTTTGGTCCCAACTACTGCTCTTGCCCTATTCAGACCAAGTCGTTATAGGCCTACCAACTTCTGCATGGTTCGTCCTTGAACCTCATACTTCCAATTCGATTATTGGCTCTGATAGACTGATACCATATTATTAAGCCCAGGTCCCACTAGTAACGATATTGTCTGCTTTCGGCCTAAGCCCGCTTGATTTTATTCTTCTAAACTTTCCCCAGAAAATGCCTCATTATAAGTCGGGATAAATGCCATCACATATATGATACTTCACCTCATCACACTTAGGCAACATGAGATTTAAGTAGCACAAACACCGACTCGTGACATGACACAACACAATACGCTGACAAGTCGTTTCTAAAAAAATAGAGAATTCCAACACTGTATATTAATGTCTATTTTTATATACAAATGATAAATTATTATTTTAATGATTATTTTAATCAAATTAATTTGATTCAAATTCACAAATAAATAAATAATAAAAAGAGTCTAGAATGGATTTATACTAAAAATGTTAATCCACAATTTGTTAATGTCATTCTTTTTTTTAATTTGACAAATTCAAACTCTATTCCAATAATTCATAAAGCTTGAAGGGCAAAAAAAGCAATCCAGATTTTGAACTCACATGCGAAAAAGAAGAGAAAAAACTCAGGGGAGTGAATTGTGCGCCACGGGAAATGAAATTCGGGAGAGAAGAGAAGACTACATTTTCTTCTTTCCCTTTTTATTATTTTTTATTTTTTACATATTTACATTTTAAGCTCTCATTTATTGAAATTTTTTAAAATTTACTCCATGCATGTCAGAATCATGTGTCGTAATTCCAAACTCGCATGTCAGAATTCCCAATTCGCGTGTTAGAGAGTGTTGGGAGATTTGGCCAGATGTCGAATTTTCTGACATGTGTTGACCGAGTGTCAGAGAGTTCGGAGTATCCGACACAACGCAAGAACTTGCAAAGAGTGTTGGTGCTTCCTAACGTGAAATTCGGTTCATTCCTGCCCTAATTACCATCCTAGAGTTGAAGTCACACTTTATCTAGACTCTCTCTAGCCCCTACGATCACTTCCGCCCTCGTTGAATCATGTCATTAGAAAATTAGCCTTGCTAATCTCTTATTGCTGATTCTTCTTCTGGCCTCGTGTGATTTTCTCTGGTATACCGGTACGGCCGGAGAAAAGGTCAGTGCCATGCAATTGTTGGATTCTGGTAACTTGGTGTTGCGCGGGGAGAATGGGGCGACCCTCATCTGTTTAAAGTAATAGTCATCATGTCGTATCTTTCTGAATTTGCTGCGCCTGTTGCTAGATGTGAAGTTACTCTTTCTTCCCGACAGTAATGTTCTGGAGCTTCCATCCCGGAATTCGGGAATGTCGCTATGCACAAACATGTCAAGTCCCAAAATTGCAAGCACCTGTACCTATCAAACCATTTCTGAATAGTGAATAGCCTAAGTAACACTCGTCAGGAACTAGGATAATTAGCGCGCAGATTAGAAGTCCGCAAGTCAGTCAAGCTTGGCATGTCCATGCAAATTTAACCCTGTAGTTTTTCTTTTCAATTATCAACGAAAGCTTGCATTCCTGGAAAGACGGTTCTGCTAGTGCAGGAGACAAACTCTCTGTGATGCGTATGCGATGATGTTGATGTGGTTCCGGTGCCTGAAGCGTGAAACAGGGAGATTCTAGTGTTGACTTTCAGTTTGCTGCTGAAAAATGCTCAGTGGGGGCTTCTTCGGCAGGGCCTGATGAGGCGTTGCAATTTAAAGTATTTCCGGTTCCAGGTACAGGTAGGTGGCAAGAATCTATGGGATGAGCAAGTTGTTGGGGTCAGTTTGTACTTGTTGGGTCCTCCAGGGCGTTGAGGGCGTTCAAGCTTTTCATCTTAAATAAATTTATCGGAGGAAAGTGTACGGTATAGGCCAGGAATATGCAAGTTTCAATCTCAAGAAGGGGGGTGTTCCAGTCAACGTTAGGTGAGATTCACTCGTTGACTGGAGAAACGTGGCCCTCGTTGTTCCTCCGTGGGTCCGTGCACGATGCACCATATCATATTCGAGGGGGGCTTTTGGAATTTGGATTGTCGACGGGAAATTTCATGTAAAATATTCAGTTCAAAAGTGATGGGTTTTTTATATGTGATGATGGGCCTAAGTGGGCCCGTTCGCCATGTTGGGCCTAAAAGCCTTGCCCGCAAGATAAGGGCCCATGGATGAAGGGTTGAGATATGAAGAGGTGTTACGTTGAGGAGATGTGTCTTTTGGATGAGACGCTTTGAGGGGAAAGAAAAAGAAAGGGAAACTTTACGTATGTACGTTTTCACTTTCTCCCTCTCCCAAAACGAACGTAAGTTTTCTCCCCCTTGAAGCGACCGTACGCTCCTCGGTAGAACGGGATCAGGATTCTTTCTCGAATTTCAATATTGGTGTTTAATCTGTGGACAATAAGGTACGCTCGATTCCGTGATGTATCTTTGATCGGTGATACATGTGATTCTAGGGCTTATCTTCCGCATTCGTTTTAGGGGTTCGATTTAGTGTCGAATCCGTTTTAGGGAATCCGTTATTCCTAACATTGGTATCGAGCCATAGTTCATGTTTCCCGATCCCTTTGCATGTATATGAATTGTTTTTTGATTGATTTTTCGTGAAACAGCCGCCACCGGTCGATCGGGGACGGAAAATCCCGACACCCTCGTACTGTTCACCCCTGTTTGTGTTTTTCTGTAAGTCAAAGTTCGTTTCTGGTAGCGTCGGGTTGAAGGTCTCGTCGATACGAGAAAATCGAGTGGAGGATCGCCGCCGGGGGCCGCCGGACGCGCCGCCACCCGCGGCCGGAACGAAGAGGGGTCATCGGTGCGTGAAACGCACGCACCGATAGGCCCCTCTCGAGCGCATGCGACGTTTCGGCCCCCGGGCGCGTGCGATGCACACGCGCGGGGTGCTGCGCGCGTGCCGCGCACGCGCCGGCTAATGTCACGTGCATCGGCCCCACACGTTCGTGACACGGCCCGACTAGTCCATCCGACCCGGCCCAACCGGCCCAACCCGACCTTGACCGTTGGCCCCATTTGACCGTTGACCGTTGACCTGACCCGTTGACCAGACCCGGTCATCCGTTGACCGTTGACCACCGTTGACATGCGTTGACCACCGTTGACCTTCATTGACCGGCGTTGACCGGCGAAAAAAAAAAGGCAAGGAAAATTATGTATTTTCCAATTTGTTCGTTGTGGATTATAAGTAATCCATTTTTGTTCTGTATTTTTGCAAGAACTATGGAAAATTATGTATTTTCCCTTTTTGTTCATTATGGATTATAAGTAATCCTTTTTTGTTCTGCATTTGTTGCAGGAACAATGCCTTCCCGTAAGGCGCGCGCATCTATTCGTACAATTACAGATGAACAAAAGGAAAGGCTTTCAAGGATGATAGCCGATTTGAATGATTATCGATGGGAGAGTGACAATATAATTGATCATATTCTTGAGGTCAACAAAAAGATACAAGAAGTCATATGGAACGGTTATCCCATGCCGATTCTCGATGATGGTGCGATTTTTCATGAACACTCTTCCACCAGAGTGGCAAGGAGTGTTGAATCGCTTATGGGAGGTCAACAAAGCCACTAGGTATAAGAGGCTAGTGATGGCTTTTGTAGATGAATATCATCGGGTTGGAGCCACAAAGACTGCGACCCAAGGAATGACTTCGATTAGGTGGGGGTTGAACGAGCGAAGGAGAAATCCTAATGGATATCCATCAGTTTTCTTCCTTGGCTGTCAAGAATGCCTGAAAATTTTACAGAAGAAAAGAACAAGAAATTGAACCAAGTAGAAGCTTTCCCAATTCGTAGTATAATAACTTGGTTTTAGATGCTTCGAGTTGTTTTTATTTAGTATGCTTTATGGACATCTTATGTAAATGTTTTCTACCTAGTTGTTGGTGTAGCAACTGATATGTTAGTCGCATTATGTGAAAGCATAATTATTCTATCATTATTGGATGTCAAATATTATTTGCTTCTGTTATTATTAACTGTTGTTGGTAGATCATAGAAGTTTTTGTAACTTCAAAGAATTTATTTTGCATAAAAGATTATATTAATAATAATTCCAAGTTAGGATTTTTGGATGATGATTGGAAACATAGTGACCTTTTGATTCTAAAACCTTACTTGAAATTATTCATTAATATGATGGGTTTATGCAACATGGATGCATAAATGATAGGCATTAATAATTCGTGCATATGTGTCTGATATGTTCAGATCAATGGCTTCAGCAACTAAGAACATAATTGCTGATTTGAATAAAGAAGACAAATTGAACGGCGAGAATTGTGAAATATTGAATAAGAAAATTCAATATGTGCTTGAAAAGCAAGAAGCACTAAAAGCTCTTGACCATGTTATGGAAGAACTTGAGGATAGCATGGAGAATGATGTCATGCGCCACATTGAGCAAAGAAATGTGGGAAGAGGACCACCTCAAGGCATTTGAGCGGGAAATAGATATTTGCTTATAAGTGTTGCTCCTAGCTTAGAAAGATGTCAAACATGATTTCGAGCTCTAAGCGCAAGCGCATTGATTCGAGTTCAATATGTGGAAATGCAAGGGATCAAGTCCTTCTTTTAAGAAACCAAAAGTTGACCAACATAGAAGAGGAAAACATCCTCGTGTGAACAGTAATTTAAGGGTGAAGTGTTACAACTGTGACCAAAAAGGTCACTATGCTCTCGACTGTCGTGAGCCAAAGAAGGTAGTCACCCTTGTACTCTTAAGAACTTTGCTTATGTGTCAAGTTCTATATTCTTTACTGAATCTAATCCTTTGTGGACTGTAGATTCGGGAGCGACAGACCATGTAGCGAAGGATAGAGAACCCTTCATGGAATTCCGACAAGTACCAACTGGAACTAAGTGGATCTATGTAGGAAACAACTCCAGAGTAGAAGTAAAAGGAATTGGCATCTGTCAATTGAACATGCGTGGTGGACGCACTTTGTTCCTACATGATGTGTTATATGCTCCGGAGATTCGTCGGAATTTAGTGTCTGTTTTAGTATTGGTTAAGCTTGGTTTTAATATTGAACTTCCATAATAGTGGTGTGGATTTGTATTTGGATACAAACTACTATGGTTGTTGTTATTTTCTAGATGGTTTCATTGTATTGAATGTTGACTATGGTAATGCCAATGTTTGTTATTCCCTTTTCACATCTTCTAATTCATATGATAATGATGTGAGTGTGTGGCATGCTAGACTTGGTCATATTGGCCAACAACGTATGAATAGGCTAGCCAAAGAGGGCTTGTTGGGCAATATTGAAAAAGTCGATTTGCCTATATGTGAACATTGCCTAGTAGGGAAAACGACTAGGAAACCATTTGGAAAAAGGTAAAAGAGCTGAATTTCCTTTGCAATTAATCCATTCTGACGTCTGTGGTCCGATGAATGTGAGAGGAAGGCATGGGGCTGTTTATTTCATCACATTTATAGATGATTATACTCGATTCGGATATGTCTATTTGATTTCTCATAAATCTGAAGCATTGAGTTGTTTCAAAAGGTTTATGAACTTGGTAGAAAATCAATTAGACAAGAAAATAAAAGTATTGAGATCCGATCGAGATCGAAAATATTTATCTGATGAGTTCAAAAAATTATGTGATGAAAAAGGAATAGAAAGACAGTTATCTATTCCATATACTTCTCAACAAAATGGTGTTGCGGAGAGAAGGAACAGAACCCTACTGGAAATGGTTAGGTCCATGATGGCGCATGCTAACTTATCTATCACTTTTTGGAGTGGTGCGTTATTAACTGCTGCCTATACACTTAACCGGGTGCCTTCCAAATCAGTTACTTCCACTCTATATGAGTTATGGACAGATAGAAAACCGAACTTAAGTTTTCTTAAGCCATGGGGTTGTGCTGCCTATACTCATGAGCCCTCTCACAAGTTTGGGAAATTGGGTCCCAGAGGAAAGAAGAGTATTTTCATAAGATACTCTGAACACTCGAAAGGGTATGTGTTCATAGGTGAGCAGGAAAGTGGAAGTATAACTAAATTTGAATCACGGGATGTCACATTCTTAGAGAATGAATTTCCTAAGAAGGGCGAAATAGGTGAGGATTACTCCCTATTTGAAACCTTGGATCAAGATAATGAACTTAGTGGAGTTCGTCCAAGTGGGAGTAACATAAGAAGTGATGAATTTTATTCAACTCACTCTCAATTACAACCACATGATGAGATGATATCGTCATTGTCTAATCCAAGTGGGAGCATGATGGGGAATGATGTACAAAGTGCACAATCTGCCATACGGCGAACAAGTCGCAAAAGTATTCCCCGTCGACAATTTGACATTGAAGGGGAAACTTTTATGGTTGCTCCACAAGATGAGGATGAGCCAAGAAATGTTAATGAGGCTCTAAATTGCCCTAGTAAGGAAAAATGGATACATGCAATGGAAGAAAAGATGGAGTCAATGAAGTCAAACCATGTTTGGGAATTGGTTAATCTTCCAAAAGGACGCAAAGCCATTGGGAACAAGTGGGTTCTCAAAATAAAGCATAAAGCTTGCCTTGTGGCGAAGGGATATAATCAACAGGAAGGAATTGATTATGAAGAAACATTTTATCCTGTAGTGAGATTTACCTCGATTCGCATTATTCTTGCAATAGTGGCAAGTATGGATCTTGAGTTACATCAAATGGATGTAAAGACTGCTTTTCTCAATGGAGAATTAGATGAAGAAATATATATGGAACAACTTACTGGTTTCATTATGGAAGGCCAAGAAGAAAAAGTATGTCGACTTTTGAGATCGATATATGGCCTTAAGCAGTCGTCAAGACAATGGTATATACGTTTTCATAATGCCATAATGGCATATGATTTTACAATGATTGATGAGGATCATTGTGTATATATCAAAAGATCTAAAGATCAATTTGTAATCATATCATTATATGTTGATGATATACTAATTGCCGGAAGCAATATGGAGTTTGTTAATATTGTCAAGAGTTGGTTATCTTCCAACTTTGAGATGAAAGATATGGGTGAGGCTGCATACATTCTTGGAGTTAAGATTTCAAGAGATCGTTTGAAGAGATCATTATCTCTTTCGCAAGAAACATACATAAATAAGGTTCTTGAACGATTTCGTATGTAAGATTGTAAACCCATAGATACTCCTATTGCAAAAGGTGAAGGGTTGAGCCATAGACTGTGTCCAAGGACTCCACAAGAGAAGGAACAAATGAAACATGTTCCTTATGCTAGTGTTGTTGGGAGCTTAATGTACGCTATGATGTGTACAAGACCCGACATATGTTTTGCGGTTGGAATGGTGAGTAGATACCAATCCAATCCAGGTCAAGCACATTGGAAAGCCGTTAAAAGAATACTGAGGTATCTAAAGGGAACTGCTGATTACAAGCTGAATTACCAAGAAAAGGATCTGCGACTTAAAGGCTATTTAGATGCTGATTAGTGAGGAGATTTAGATGAAAGGAAATCTACCTCTGGTTTTGCTTTCTTACCGAACAATGACGCCATATCTTGGAGCAAGAAGAAGCAAACGTGTATAGCCTTGTCCACGATGGAAGCTGAGTTCGTGGCATTATCAACAGACTACAAGAAGGTGTTTGGCTTAAGAGATTTTTGGATCATTTAGGTGTTATTGGAAATGCTGCAAATCCATTATTGGTTAACTGTGATAGCCAAGCAGCTATAGCGTACACCAAAGATCCAAAATATCATGGCAAGACCAAACATATAGATACCAAGTATAATTTTGTCAAGGATATGGTTGCACGAAAAGATGTGAACTTGCAGTACATATCTACGCATAGAATGATAGCAAATCCTATGACAAAGCCAATACCTAGAGATGTGTTTTGTGGTCATGCGAAATCTCTAGGACTGCGTAGAGGCTGATGTACTGAATATTGTAATTTCCCTGAAGTGTTCACATTTAATGAATTTGCGTTTTTTCATTATTAATGCCTATGAATCTTTGCTTGACGTTTATGCATCTTAATGCTTAGTGCATTATATATAAAGTTGAGAAAGTATATCGGACAGATAAAAGATTAGCCCACTCACACGGGTAATCGCCTCTATTTACTATGTGATAAATAGAGATGAGCCGGTTTTTAAGCTTATTATCTAGGTGATAATTGAGAGCTCAAGCTTAAAATATATATGTCGCCTTAACTAAGTGTTAAGATGAGGACATAATATTTACTATGTCCGAAAGTAAAATAACCCATATATTTTACTTTACCTATCTATGATGCCAGATGTGAGTTCTGATGAATTCTGTGAATGAGTAGATATGTGAACTCAAGTTAGACATTAGGTATGTCTGAACTATCATCTGTACGATATTGAAGGTGTAGACATACGCTCCATGGGAAAGGAGTTAATACCGTAATACGTATTTCATACTACGTATGCATGAGACGACCAATAAGAGTGGCAAAAGTTTGATCTCAACTTTGTGCCGTGTGAGACTCTTGAGGAAAAGAGTTCCTCAATTTAGTGCCCTCATGACTCTTACTTATTCTCAAGATTTCTATTAAGTGATTGCTATTTTAAGATGTTGCCAATGATCATGAATTGATTCGATCTGATGGGACATTTCTAGAAAAGCAAGCTGAACTTAAATTGAGAGTTTGAAGGAAAGAGGAAGATCGAATATGGAGAATCACATTCTAAGTTTTGTATTCACCGGTCGACCAATTATGATTGTCTTTGGGATAATCGTAATTGTGAATACAATATATCATTGTTTAAAAGGAGATCAAGAGAGATATAAATGTGATCGATCAATCTAGGGTACTGTATACTAAATCTACTCAGAGTGTGATGCCCATTATGAGCTGCTGTATATTCCTAACAAATGTATGGCAACGAGCTCTCAAAGTATGCTGGTTGCATGGATTATTCACCAGTATGAATGTTGTAGAGAGGTAAAGAGGATCCTGTTCGACCCACCATGTGCGAGTGGGAGATGATGTGTTTTTTATATGTGATGATGGGCCTAAGTGGGCCCGTCCGCCCATGTTGGGCCTAAAAGCCCGGCTCGCAAGATAAGGGCCCATGGATGAAGGGTTGAGATATGAAGAGGTGTTACGTTGAGGGGATGTGTTTTTGGATGAGACGCTTTAAGAAAAAGAAAACAGAAACGACGTACGTACGTTTTCACTTTCTCCCTCTCCCAAAACGAACGTACAGTTTTCTCCCCCTGAAGCAATAGTACGCTCCTCGATAGAACGGGATCAGGATTCTTCCTCGAACTTCAACATTGGTGTTTAATCTGTGGACAATAGGGTACGCTCGATTCCGTGGTGTATCTTTGATCGGTGATACATGTGATTCTAGGGCTCATCTTCCGCATTCGTTTTAGGGGTTCGATTTAGTGTCAAATCCGTTTTAGGGAATCCGTTATTCCCAACAAAAAGGGACAAAACATTTTCAAGGATGTCGGCTTTTGAAAATATTCCACATTTTCTATGAACTCTTTTTGTCGAATGACTTTTGTCAATGGTGATTCTAGACTAGATACAATAGGAGTAATCGGTTTTGGGTGAGTAGGTTCCAAATGTTAGATTTAAAATAGATCGTACACTCAAATCGGTTTACAACGTTAATTTTATGTTTCATTTCAGAAGGTACAAAGCCTCAACAAAAAAAATGGAACAACTATTTCGAAAAATGTACAAAAAAGAAAAAACCGCTTTGAAATATTTATACTAAAAAGGCATTTGATTGAACATGTAGAGTGTAAGGAATTCTCTGAATGAAGCTTCAGCGGTCCGAACAAAATATCCACCGGGCTTAGGAGCTCAATCCACTTCTTGCACTGTGAAAGATACTTCTCTGAACAAGAAACGAAATCCAGAGGAACTAATTTAGGGCAGTTCAAATTTAAAAGTAAATTAAAACAGGTGGTGGGTATAGTTAGTCCCGAATCATGGTCATCAATTGGCAATGACAAATTGCCGAAGAAATCGAAACCACGGCACATCGAAATCATAACATTCGACGAAGAAATCGAAAACAAAATTGACATAGACAGAGTATCTAAGAGTGAGCGGATTGATAGCCGGCCGACAAAGGCGAGGACAAGACCCACGAGATGTATAGAGGCGAGACGAGGCGAGAAGCCGACCGGCCTAAGGCAAGACTCGTGAGAGAGAGAGAGAGAGAGAGAGAGAGAGAGAGAGAGAGAGAGAGAGAGGTCAGATCTAAGTCGACAAACTCAACCGCTGTTGGAGTGGCGAGGGAGAGGAGACTAGAGAGTAGAAAGCTAGTGTAGAAATGACAGAGGAAAGGCTGTGTTTTGGAAATGAGAAAGTAAACTTAGGATTGGAGTTCCTAAAACAGGTTATAAAACTGGAGGTTCAATACCCTAAATTGAGAATCGGACCCATTCTCGCTAATTCCAAAAATTTGTAATCGGGACCAGTGCTCACCATTAGGACGTCGTATAGATCTTATGGCATAAAAGTGAATCAAAACGAGCATCGATATATGCTATAGTGTAATATTAGGCAAAAACATTTCTTAACATCATTACCGATTGTTCTGACAGCCATGTTCGAGTTAAGATTTTAAAGAACAATCGGCACAAACTGAAGACAAAGAACCAAATTTTAATCTCATGTATCACAAGTAATTTTGCTATCACTTAACTTTCACTCGCAAGAGATTACGTGATGGATAGGCGCTGACAATGCCATAACGATGATTAACATCCGTAAAGTTTCCTTTTCTTGCATTAGGTTTTGCTTCCGGGATTATCATTAAGAGTTCTTTTTCCCCTTCCATTGGCAACATTGTCTGAATTATATTTGTGAAAGTGTTAATAGTTCATACCAGTCAAAGAAAGAGGGACGACCCTCGTGTATTATTTGATCATTTATCTACCTGCTTGTAAATGGAAGAAGAACCTCATCTTTAAGCAAGTGCTGTCATATGCACTAGTTGGGGAAAATTTAGCAAATTTGGCTAACACTTTGATATTAGATTATATTCAAATTAACTAATTAAAGACTTATTAGATGTATTAATATTGGACTAGCTATTGGGTCATCACTATGGTCGTTGGGTTCGTTAAGCCTAGGTATCGCTCTTAACAATATTGTCCGCTTTGGATCGAAACCTGCACGATTTTGTTCTTTTGAGTTTTTCGCAAAAAGGCATCGTATAAGTTAAAACAAGCGTCATCACATATATAGCACTTCACTTCATTATTCTCAAGCAATACCACACCAAAACGATGTGAAACTTGGTCCATCCTTACCCTCATCACCAACCTGAGTCAAAGCCACATTTTTCTGGGTTCTCTTTGGTCCCGATTGCCACTCTTGCCCTATACAAACCAAGTCGTTACAGGCCCATTAGCTTCCATGTGGTTCGTCCTTGAACCTCATACTTCCGCTTGGATTATTGGCTCTGATACCATATTGTAAGCCCAGGTCCTGCTAGTAACAATATTGTCTGCTTTAGGCCCAAGCTCACACGATTTTATTCTTGTGAACTTTCCCCAGAAAATGTCTCATTATAAGTTAAGATAAATGCCATTACATATATGGCACTTCACCTCACCACATTTAGGCAACATGAGATCTAAGTAGCACAAACACCGACTCGTGACACGACACGACACGCCGACACGTCATTTCTAAAAAAATAAAGAATTCCGACACGTTATATATTAATGTCTATTTTTATATACACATGATAAATTATCATTTTAATGATTATTTTAATCAAATTAATTTGATTCAAATTCACAAATAATTAAATAATAAAAAAGAGTCTAGAATGAATTTATACCAAAAAAAAATATTAATCCACAATTTGTTAATGTCATTCAATTTTATTTTTTTTAATTTGACAAATTCAACTCTATTTCAATAATTCATAAAACTTGAGGGGCAAAAAAAGCAATCCAAATTTTGAACTCACATGTCAAAGCATGTTGAAAAAGAAGAGAAAAAATTTGGGGGAGTGAATTGTGTGCCACGGGAAATGAAAATCGGGAGAGAAGAGAAGACTAAATTTTTCTTTTTTCCCTTTTTATTATTTTTATTTTATTTTATTTTTACATATTTACATTTTAAGCTCTCATTTATTGAAATTTTTTAAAATTTACTCTATGCATGTCGGAATCATGTGTCGTAATTCAAACTCGCATATTAGAATTCCCAACTCGCGTGTTAGAGAGTGTCGGGAAATTTGACCAGTTGAAGCCGCACTTATTTAGACCCTCTTTGGCCCCAACGATGACTTCCGCCCTTGCTGAATCATGTCATTGCTAATCTCTTATTACTGATTCTTCTTCTGGCCTCGTGTGATGCAGGACATCAAGAGAGGCTTGGCAAATAGGAGCTCCCCCACTAGAAAAGTCAGAAAGCAACCACTTTTTCGTAGCAATTTCTTGAAAGGCTTTGAAAAAAAAAAATTGACTTCACGGACGACTTTCAGTGTAAAGAAAGATCCTCGTTTTCATCATGATTCATAATTATACTAACGGTCAAGATTATTCGGCGACACTATGAAATTGAGGATTACAAATTTGATCTACGCGGTCATCAACTAAGAAATTTTCCAATTTCCTGAGATGTGCATTACCCGTTTTACGAAAAGGGTGAAATACCTTTCAAATTAAATGAACTTGTTCGATTAACAAAGGCTAAGATCCTTTTTTATTATTGTTATTCTTCCACAGAAATATAAATGGCAAGAAATTTATAAGTACGAATATTGAAAATGATCATTACCAGCAATACAAATGTTATTTAAAAATGTAATGATACACTGAAAAGATAATTGAACAACATGATAAATGGACAACATGTGTTGTTGGATAGATTGCGCAGTCATTAACAATATCTATAATTTGGGTATTACATTTACAATCAATAATTGCATAATCAATTATTAAAAAATTAAACATGCCCTAAGTGGCTCAATCTATTTAATAGCACTTATAAACAAACGATTATGACTACTTTATTTATCATCACAAGTTCATAGACAAAAAGCCCAAAGATGGGGGCATCAAAACAAAGCAAATCCCACAAAGATTGGGGGCTGAGTTAATCAAGAAAATGGAAGAGTATCTAAATCTTGGGCCTTGACTGACCAATCTGCTACCTAATTCTTTGTTCTAGCACGTAGCAATTTTTTGTTGACATCTGTGTTAATCAAAATTAAGGTTGTTAGGAAAATCCCTTATGATATTTTGAAGATGACAAAATAAATCAAAGGCTACTAACGTGTTTAATGGTTGAGTAATAGACTATGCAGATGATAGAACATGTAAAGGACATTGTCGAAGTCTATGCTTGAAAGAATCAGAAGATAGACTCTATGCTGAAGCTATTCAGGCTGTGTTCAGACCTTAAGGCTAAATATGTTCAAAACCAGAGACTTACGTCCAGATTGTAAAGTCTATTTCAGAAAGAAGACACTCAGACTCTACTTCAGACGGAAGACACTCAGACTCTACTTTTGTCAGACTTTACATCAGAATGAGACATAAGTCCGTAACGTGACAAGGTCCAGAATGAGATACAAGTTCAAAGCGCAGCAGATTCGGAACAAAGCATGTTCAAAATGAAACAACTTGACAGAACGTAACACAAGCCCCAAACATATAATGGCTAGTGATCTGGTTTGGATTCTACATCAAGATAGATTTGATTGATTCAATCTAATTGATTGATAATTGGATATTGAAGACAAAAACTTTCTAAACGAATAAGCTTTACTTATGGAAACTAAGATTCTGTTTGTATAGGCAATTAAAATCAATTTGGGATTCTACTTCTATCACTCAACGGCTACTAAATCTTCTAGATACGAGATCTGTCCAATGGATAGAACGGAAGACGATCATTTAGATACTATCCAACAGCTAGTTTGGAAGTTGAAGAGTATTTAAGGAGATCAATGACCGATGAGCAAGTAAGAGACGAAGCGTAGAATCTATATTCCAAAGTTATATATTTGTCTTTCGTGAGTTTAAACGTTTGTAATCCTGAGAGAAATACCAAAAGAGTGACTTAGTGAGATAGTGTGATCTATCACTGAGTATTCGCACTCAAAGTTGTAATGTCTTGTTGATCACATAGTGGAATCCAGCCAGAAGGCTGTTAGCATGGGAAAATGGATGTAGGCTTGATCTAAGCCGAACCACTATAAATTTCGTGTGCAACATTCTCTTTCTTTAACCCTTTTTATTTAAGTCTGTTGCATTCTTACAGGTTATTTCAAAAGTCTGTTTCATCGCATAACAGATTCTGAACATCTACTAGAAGTTTGGTGGCTCATTTATCATATTCTGATCCTTATTCAGACTTTGCTCGCAATTTATTTTATTCCGCATTATTTGTCAAGATTTCTTTTAAACACCTATTCACCCCCCATCTAGGTGTTCGAACTAGCATTTTTAGAGGTTTCTTGTTAACTGACTTTACTTGATCAGATTGCTCTCAATAAAGCGTGCTCTTAAGGGTTTTGTCAATCACGTTATCGATCAAAATACTTGGGTTTTTTTTTTTTTTTTTTGTGTTAGCAGGACCTTTCAATTTCTTCACTCCTATCGTCAAGAAAATCCAAAAAAAAAAACTTGAAATAAACTATTGGAGATAGGACATTAAAGTGTACTAAATGACGTCAAAAGATTTTATTCGATATCGAATATGACTTATTTAATCGTTCACTTTTAATTTGCTGCACGCTGATTATTTTTTTTGGGGGGCGGGGAGGGTTGGTCGGTTTTAGATTTCCACGCACTGTTTACCGTGTTAAAAATATCTCATTCTAAGCATGGAACTTGGAAGCCATGTGCTCGTGCTTTCTTACAGGGAAAAGGACAGGAAAAAGGCAGCTAGCTAGATGCACCAAAGTCCTGGTGGAATTAACAATATAAATCCATACAAAAGAAAGTCAAAGAACTGGTGCTTTCCAGCTTCTGTGAACTTTACCTCACAGCTCCTCTAATTCATGTGCTTTCCCCTTTCTTTTTCAGCTCCCCCAAATTGTCTGTAGTGTTCGTGGCGATCGAATTGAAACTGGGAGTTCAAGCTCAAAGCTCAAATATTTACTTGTCATCCTTAGCCAAGCTCGGGATTTGATTTCTGGGTGTCATTTGTTTCCACGTATTGATTTGTCCTTTCATTTTTACTTTGCTCAAATCCATCAATGCTGGTCCTACTATGGATTTGATGTCTTTCTCGTCAGTCATCAGAAACCTGTGTTTCTGCGTCCTCGTGTTCTCCAGAACTTGCCTTTCTGGTCCTCCACTTGTTGGCCAGATTCGGCCTGGATTCCAAGCTTCCCAGATGGAGTGGGTTGATAACAGTGGGAGGTTCTTGATATCCAACAATTCAGCATTTTCTTTGGGATTTTACATCGGCGTTGATGTCACAACCTTCGTGTTGAACATCATTCATATCAACAGTTCCCTAGCCATTTGGACTGCTGACAGTAGTAAATCAGTCAGCAGTTCCGATAAGTTTGTGTTTGACAACAACGGGAATGTCTACTTGAAGAGGGGGAATGATTTTCTCTGGTATACCGGTACGGCCGGAGAAAAGGTCAGTGCCATGCAATTGTTGGATTCTGGTAACTTGGTGTTGCGCGGGGAGAATGAGGCGATCCTCTGGCAGAGTTTTAGCAGTCCTACTGATATTCTTGTGAGTGGTCAGAAATTCATAGAAGGGATGAGGCTCAAAAGTTTCCAGAACCCTAACAATATGTCGGTGAATCTTGACATTTCCTCGGGCGATCTGATCTTGTCTGCCGGATATCAAACTCCACAAACCTATTGGTCCATGAAAGCTGACAGCCGGAAAACAAATGTTGGCAACAGCACCAATGGCAATGTTCACTCTGTGGTCTTGGACTTGAACTCATGGAACTTCTATGATCAAAATAATGCCTTACTTTGGCAGTTTGTCTTCTCCAACAACTCCAATCCCAATACCCTGTGGGCTGCAATTTTAGGCCCCGATGGGTCGATCACATTTTATAATCTTCAAAGGGGGAAGTCAGAAGCTGCTCGGATACCCCAGAGTTCGTGTGGTGTCCCAGAATATTGTCAGCCCTACGAGGTTTGTTACTTTGAGAGTTGGTGTCAGTGCCCTCCCGCTCTCAATGGCAACTGCGGACCTCAACCTCTATCATCATGTAGCTTGCCCTACAGATCGGCAAATTTTGCATATATTGGAGAGAAGCTCAATTATCTTGCACTTGAGTTTGCTACTCCCTCTCTAAAGTCCTCTGTGAATACTTGTATAGAAGCTTGCAGTTATAATTGCTCTTGTAAAGTGCTACTGTTTAATAGTAGTTCTGGTGATTGCTTCTTGTTTGACCAGATAGGAAATTTTCACAGATCTGATCCGAGTTTGAATGGTTATGTTTCATATGTGAAGGTTTCAAGTGCCTCTGGGCCCGAAGGCTCAAGTACCTTTGGGCATGAAGGCAGCAAGAATAAAAAGAAGCATGCCGTTCTGATTGCACTCATCATTGTTGCAACTGTTGCACTCATTGCCGGTCTAGCTTATGTTGGATTCTGGTATCAACAGAAAAAGAATTCGTTAGTTGACTATACTCAAGAGACTCTAGAAGACGACAATTTCTTGGACAGTCTTTCCAGTATGCCTATCCGCTTCAGTTTTGATGATCTGACTAGAGCTACAGAAAGCTTCTCTTCAAAGATTGGCAAAGGAGGATTCGGGTCAGTCTACCGAGGTGTCCTTGCGGACGGTACTCATTTGGCTGTAAAGAAACTGGAGGGTGTAGGCCAGGGAATGAAAGAGTTCAAAGCTGAAGTTAGTACTATAGGGTGCATCCATCATGTCCATTTAGTCAAGCTAAAAGGTTTCTGCGCCGAGGGGGCTCACCGGCTACTTGCTTATGAGTTCATGGGAAAAGGGTCTCTGGACAAATGGATTTGCAAGAACAGCGAGGCCAGCAAGATTCTGGATTGGAATACTAGATTCAATATTGCTCTTGGTACAGCCAAGGGATTAGCTTATCTACATGAAGAGTGCGAAGTCAAGATCATCCACTGCGACATCAAGCCTGAGAATGTCCTTCTGGATGATAATTTTGTTGCAAAAGTGTCGGACTTTGGTTTGGCCAAGCTAATGAGCCGGGAAGAGAGCCGTGTGTATACAACATTAAGGGGCACAAGGGGTTACTTAGCACCAGAATGGATAAAAAACAACCCTATATCTGAGAAAAGCGATGTTTACAGCTATGGAGTGGTGTTGCTTGAGATCATCGGGGGCAGGAAAAATTATGATCCTGCGGAATCTTCTGAAAAGGCCCATTTTCCTTCTTATGCCTTCAAAATGTTCGAAGAAGAAAAGCCAAGGGAAATTCTAGACTCCAGACTAGAATTCGATGAAAATGACAGGAGGATTGTGGATGCGATCAAAGTAGCCCTGTGGTGCATACAGGATGAAATGCATTTAAGGCCACCGATGACTAAAGTGGTTCAAATGCTCGAGGGCCTTTGTGTCATACCTCATCCCCCAATTCCCTCTCAGTTCGGCCCTCAGACTAGCTTGAGCTTTTATCAATGGGGCAATGAAGATGGCACTGCAGTTGAAATAATAAATCGCGGTAGTGACGCATTTCTGTCAGAAGTTCAGCTGTCAGGTCCTAGGTAATTTTCAAATTGGTGAAAAAGCCCGGCAACACATGGAAGAGAAACAGTTACTGCAATCCGTGATATATCATCGTGAACTACAGTTATTTAAGTTTTTAGGATTCAATTATGGGCGTTGTAATCCAATGCCAGGTGAGAAGCATGACATCCGGCCAATTGAATTACAAATTTCCTTTATGTTCTTTTGAAACTTTCATGTTCGTAGACTATAATCCTCTTTGCTGAGAATTGGTTGAATGAGCTGCAATGATCTTATCTGCTAATTCTAAACTTGCACTCATCGATTTAAAGTAATGGTCTTCACGTCGCATCTTTCTGAATATGCTGCTGCTGTTGCTAGATGTGAAGTTACTCTGTCTTCCTGACAGTAATGTTCTGGAGCTTCCATCCCGGAATTCGGGAGTTCGCTTTGCACAGACATGTCAAGTCCCAAAAGTGCAAGCACCTGTACCCATCGAGCCCTTTCTGAATAGCCTAAGTAAACGCTTGTCGGGAGTTGGGATGATTAGCGGGCAGATTAGAGGTCCGCTACTCAGTCAAGCCTGGCAAGTCCATGCAAATTTAACCCTGTAGTTTCTTCGTTTCAATCATCAACGGAAGCTTGCATTCCCGGAAAGACGGTTCTGCCAGCGCAAGAGACAAATTCTCTCTGTGCTGCGTATGCGATGACGTTAATGTGGTTCCGGTGCCTGAAGTGTGAAACAGGGAGGTTCGAGTGTTGACTCTAGGTTCAGTTTGCTGCCGAAATATGCCCAGCGGGGGCTTCAGTAGGGCCTGATGAGTCGTTGCAATTTAAAGTACTTCCTGTACCAGGTACAGGTCGGTGGCAAGAAATCTACGGGGTGTGAGGGTTTGTTGGCAGTTGTTGGGTCCTCCAGGGTTTTGAGGGTATTCAAGCTTCGCGTTTTATATGGATTTTCTCGGAGGGAAGCGTACCTTAGAGGCCACGGAAATTTTCTTATTAAATTTGTTTTTTGAAGGGGGGGGTCCATTCAACGTTGGGTGAGATTTACTCGTGGACTGGAGGAACGTGGCCCTCGTTGTTCCTCTGTAGATCCGTGCACGATGCACCATATCATATTCGAGGGGGTTTTTGGATTGTTGACAGGAAATTTCATGCGCAATATTCAGCTCAAAAAGGAACAAAACATTTTCAAGGATGAGGTCATTTAAAATATCATGCATTTCCTCTAAGTTTTTTTCTAGAATCACTTTTGTCATTAGTGATTCTAGATAAGGATGCAATAAAAGTAAATGGATATCGGGTGAAGTAAATTCCAAATCTGAAGCCTGAAACCTACCCTATCATGGTCGATTCCCGATGCTTATAAAACCGACGGTTCAATACCCTGAATCAGAAACCGGACTGGTTATTGTTGGTTCCAAAATTTGAATTTGGAAAGCGCTGCTCACCTCTACAATGTAGTATAGATATTAATTTACACAAAGTAAATCAACTTAGCATACATATATGCTAGAGCAAAATATTAAGTGAAAACATCTTTTACCGTCATTGGCAATTGTTTTGGCCACCATGCCTTAATTAAGAATTTAGGGAGCAATCTACACAAACCAAATTCGGAGAACCATATATTGATCTCATGCCTTCGCAAGTAATTTTGCTATCACTTACATCTCACCCGGGAGAGATTACGTGATGGATAGGCATTAGTAATGTCGTAACGATGATTGACATCCGTAACGTTTTCCTTCCTTGCATTAGGTTTTGCTTCTGGTATATCATTAGGAGTTTATTTTTCCCCATCCATTGGCAACATTGGACGAATTATATTTGTAACGTATTCATACTGGTCAAATAAAGAGGGACGACGCTCAATCAAAGACTTTCTAGATGTATTAATATTGGATTAGCCGTCGGGTTATCACTATGGTCGTTGGAATAGCCTTGCTGATCTCTTATTACTGATTATTCTGTTGGCCTCGTGTGATGCAAGATATCAAGCGTGGCTTGAGGAAGAGAAGAGCTTCCCCACTTCTTTTGCATGGCGATCTCCTTCTAGAAAAGCCAGAAAGCAACATCTTTTCCTAGCAATTACTTGAAAGACTTGATTACCAAAAAAAAAAAAAATTTGACTTCGAGGACGACTTTGGGGGTAAAGAAAGTTCATCGTTTTCATGATAATTCATATTTTTATCAAAGGTCAAGATTAGTTGCCAATTCTATGGAAATAAGGAGTTTGAGACAAATTTGATCTACACAAGACATCAGCTATGAAATTTTCCAATTTCACTTGTAGTGAGGGTGATATATCTTTCAAATAAAATGAAGTTGTTTGATTAAATAAGGCTAGGGTCCTTCTTCATTTTTTTCTTGGACACAAAATGTAAATGGCGAGAAATTTATAACTACGAATATTGGAAACAATCATTATGGCGGTAGTTAAATATGTAAAGATACACTGAAAATATAGATGAACAGCATGTGTTCTCCAATAGATTGAATGGTCATTTACAATGACTACCACTTGGGTAAATATTCGAAAATTACATAAATAATTATTAAAAAATTAAACATGCTTTTATTGGCTCAATTTAATAGCTTTTATTCACAAATGTTTACAACCACGACTCGACTAAGTTTATATCCCTTATTTGTTGATTTTTTGTTCTAGCGCTTAGCTGTTTTTCGTTGACATATGTCGATCAAAGTTGAACTTTCTTGTCAACTGACTTTACTTGCCAATTGCTCTTAATAAACGTGCTCCCAGGTTTCTGTCAATCACGTTATCGACCAAAATTCTCGGGGTATTCTTTTGGTGTTAACAGTACTTTTCAGCTTAATCACACCTATCATCAAGAAAATCTAAAAGAAGAAAAAAATTAGAATAAACTATTACAGATAGGACATTAAAGATGAAACAAAACGGCATGAAGATTTGTGTTTCTATTTGATGTCTCGATTACCTTAATAGTTGATCCACGTCAGAGGCTAGTTTTGAAATTTATTACTCAATGTACCAATTTGAGATTTATTGAGACATCCAAAGAAACATTTTGTAGAGACTTATTATATGTGAAAAAGGAAAAGAAATGAATGTTCTATGATTAAATGGGAATTTGGAAGATGAATAGATGGTGTTCCTGAGACTTTTGATTACTCTTAAATCACATATAGAAAAAAATTGGACACATAAACTCACTTCACCTGTTGTATTAGGGAACCCAACTTAAAGTTTGTGACTAAGCAAGTTTCACTTTTTTTTATTCAAATATTTATTTTAACATGTAACCTCCCAACAGGAGGTCAACACACCAATTTAATAGTTGAAAGCTAACCCCATCTAACTAGCCGAGAATTCACCGCAGTGGTTGGCCAGACTACAATTCCTAGTGGTATGAAGCCCCAAGTCACATGTTCAAACCCCCAATCACTCCTTGGCCTTAGAAAGCCTTTTTGGTTTAGCCATGCCATGGCGCGTGATAACCCTTATTGTACTCCACTAGCGTTATAACGGGGCAACACTCCCAGTAAAATCTTTATTTTCCCTTTTTATTGTTTTCTTTTTAGCATGATCAGTGCATTGTAAGTGCAGTTTCCAAAGGGATCTCATGTTAACATCAGTAATGATTAATGACTCCGGTTTTTTGGATTTGCATCTTTCGACATTTTAATTCACGGCCATTTCACACAAATCTGCCTTACACTATAAACCTTTGAAGTAAGATGGCGTCATTGATGGCGTCATTGCCATTCGTCACAATACTTACTTAATAGGTCTTCCATGTATATAAAGAAAAATATAAGCAAAATACAAGCTCTTCACTTTTATGTTAATGTGCTCATGCTTTCATACATGAGGGGTCGAAGTTGAAAGAAGCGCAATAGTCAGGGTGGCAAATGTAAATTACTGGATGTTTTTCCCCTCCAGACATGCGTGGGGGACCTGGCGAAAAGGACAAGGAAAAAGGCAGTTGGCGGGGTGACTGCACTCAAACCCATGTGGAATTCAACAAAATAAATTTATACAAAAGCAAGTAGAAGATCTGGTGCTTTGCATCTCCTTTTCTGACCAATGTTATTTGCATGTGGCCAACAGATACGAATGATGTACCCTGTCGAGTTACCACCTTGACTCTATGGACTCCCGCCAACTCCAATCTCTGTCTCTCGGTGAGCATCCACCGACGAAGAAGCCGTGTTAATTTACCCGCTGCCTGCTCAAGAAAAGTCAAAAGCCTTCTGCTCGTCCATGTATTATTGTGGAATCAAGGCAACAAGGTTAGCCATCCTGGTCCCGGTGTGAATCTGATGTCAACTGATTTCTTATGCAATTTCCCGTTCTCAACTGCTTCAGCGACTGCCCCCGAAAGAAAACTCAAAATTCGACTTTGCCTCACAACTCCTCCATTTTATCGGCTTTGGAATCTGGTAGTTTAATCTCCAAGTACAAAACTTTACTTGTCATCCTTAACCAAGCTCTGGATTTGATTTCTGCGTGTCATCTGTTTCCTGGTATTGATTTGTCCCTTTTTTTGGGCTCGAATCCATCCATACCGGTCGTATTATGGAGTTGATGTCTTTCTCGGTAGTCATCAGACACCTGTGTTTCTGCGTCCTCGTGTTCTCCGGGACTTGCTTTTCTAGTCTTCCATTTGTTGGCCAGATTCGGCCTGGATTCCAAACTTCTCAGATGGAGTGGGTGGATCACAATGGGAGGTTCTTGCTATCTAACAATTCGGCATTTTCTTTGGGATTTTACACCGGTGTTGATGTCACAACCTTTCTGTTGAACATCATTCATATCAACAGTTCCAAAGTCATTTGGACTGCTGACAGAAGACAATTACTGAGCAGTTCTGATAAGTTTGTGTTTGAAAACAATGGGAATGTCTACTTGAAGAGGGGGAATGACACTACCTGGTCGACTAGTACAGCCGGAGAAAAGGTCAGTGCCATGGAACTGCTGGATTCTGGTAACCTCGTGTTGCTTGGGGAGAATAAGACAATCCTCTGGCAGAGTTTTAGCAGTCCTACTGATACCCTTGTGAGTGGGCAGGAATTCGCAGAAGGGATGAGGCTCAAAAGTTTTCCAAACCGTAACAATATGTCGGTTTTTCTCGACATTTCGTCAGGTGATCTGATCTTGTCTGCCGGGTATCAAACTCCGCAAATTTATTGGTCAATGAAAGGTGACAGCCGTAGATCAAATGTTAGCAAAAGCAGCAATGGCAATGTTCACTCTGTGATTTTGGTCTCGAACTCGTGGAACTTCTATGATCGAAATAAGGCCTTACTCTGGCAGTTTGTTTTCTCTGACAACTCTGATCCAAATGCCCTGTGGGCCGCAAATTTGGGCTCCGATGGGTTAATTAAGTTTGTTAATCTTCAAAGCGGGAAGTCAGTAACTGAGGAAGCTACTCGGATACCCAAGAATACGTGCAGTGTCCCAGAATATTGTAATCCCTACGAGGTTTGTTACTTTACGAGTTGGTGCCAATGCCCTCCCGCTCTCAGTGGAAACTGCAGATCTCAACCTCCATCATCATGTAGCTCATCTCACCCATTGGTAGATTTTGCGTACATAGGAGAGAAGCTTGATTATTTTGCACTGGGGTTTGTGACTCCCTCTGTAAAGTCCACTGTGAATGCTTGTATAGAAGCCTGCCGAAGCAATTGCTCTTGTAACGTGCTACTGTTTAATAGCAGTTCTGGTGGTTGCTTCTTGTTTGACCAGATAGGAAATTTTCAAAGATCTGATCCGGCTTCAAATGGTTATGTTTCGTACATGAAGGTTTCAAATACCTCTGGGGCCAAAGGCAGCAAGAATAAGAAGCGTGCCATTGTGATTGCAGTCATCATTTTTGCAACTGTTGCAGTCATTGCCAGTCTAGCTTATATTGGATTCTGTTATCACCAGAAAAAGAAGTCATTGCTCGACTATTCTGAAGAAACTCTCGAAGAAGAAAATTTCTTGGACAGTCTTTCTTGTATGCCTATCCGTTTCAGCTATGGTGATCTGAGTAGAGCAACGAAAAACTTCTCCTCAAAGATTGGGCAAGGAGGATTTGGATCAATCTATCTAGGTATTCTCGCGGACGGTACTAATTTGGCTGTAAAGAAACTGGAGGGTATAGGCCAGGGAAAGAAAGAGTTCAGAGCTGAAGTTAGTATTATAGGGAGCATCCATCATGTCCATTTAGTCAAGCTAAAAGGTTTCTGCGCCGAGGGGGCTCACCGGCTTCTTGTTTACGAATTCATGGGAAAAGGGTCTCTAGACAAATGGATTTCTAAGAAATGCGAGGCCAGTAAGGTTTTGGATTGGAATACTAGATTCAATATTGCTTTGGGTACAGCCAAGGGCTTAGCTTATCTCCATGAAGAGTGTGAGGTCAAGATTGTTCACTGCGACATCAAGCCTGAGAATGTCCTTCTGGATGATAATTTTGTTGCAAAAGTGTCAGATTTTGGTTTGGCCAAGCTAATGAGCCGGGAAGAGAGCCTTGTGTATACAACATTAAGGGGCACAAGGGGTTACTTAGCACCAGAATGGATCACCGACAACCCGATATCTGAGAAGAGTGATGTTTATAGCTATGGAGTGGTGTTGCTTGAGATCATCGGAGGCAGGAAAAATTACGATCCAGCAGAATCTTCGGAAAGGCCCATTTTCCTTCTTATGCCTTCAAAATGCTGGAAGAAGGAAAGCCAGGGGAAATTCTAGACTCTAGATTAGAATTCGATGAAAATGATGAGAGGATTGTGGATGCGATCAAAGTAGCCCTGTGGTGCATACAAGATGAAATGCATTTAAGACCACCTATGACTAAAGTGGTTCGAATGCTTGAGGGTCTTTGCGCCATACCTCATCCACCAATTCCCACTCAGTTCGGCCCTCAGGCTAGCTTGAGCTTTTATCAAGGGAGCAGTGGAGATGGCACTTCAACTGGACCAATAAATTATAGTGATGCATTTCTCTCGGAAGTTCAGCTATCAGGTCCTAGGTAATTTTCAAATTGGTGAAAAGCGGGAGATATCTCTCACTGTTTGCAACAGATGTAAGAGAAACGGTTCCTGAAATCTGTAATTTATCGTCATGAACTCCAGTTTTTAAAGGTTTCACAATTCATTTTTGCTCGTTGTAATACAATGCTCTGTGGGAAGCATAACGTACGCTTAATTGAATTTGAAATAACCTTTAGCTCCTTTTGAAACTTTATTGTTCGAGGAAAATAATCCTCTCTTCTAAGAAATCGTTGAATGAGCTGCAATGATATTTTCCTAGTCTGATACTTCTAAACTTGCCCTCGTCTGTTTAACGTTATGGTCATCATGTTGCCACTTTTTTAATTTGCCGCAGCTGTTGCTAGATACGAAGTTACTCTTTCTTCGTGCCAGTAATGTTCTGGTGCTTCCATCCTGGAATTCAAGCTTGAAGAAGGATAATTCTGCTAGTGCATGTGATGATTTCTCCGTACTGTGTATGTGAGGCCAACGCTGTTTTGGTGCCCGAAATGGGAAATGGGGAGGTTCGAGCGTTCACTCTAGGTTCAGTTTACTGCTGAAAAATGATCAGTGGGCTTCAGTTAGGCCTAAAGAACCGTTGGATTTATATTACTTCCAGGTACAGGTAGGTGGCAATTGTCACCCGCTGGCGGAAAAATCGTTTGGGTCCTGTAGGATTTTGAGGCATTCGAGCTTTTCATCTTAAATGGATTTCTTGGAGGAAATTGCATGATTTATGCCATGAATATCTTCGTGCGATGCGTCTCATGAACCAAGAGACTTGGTAAAGTTTTTAATCAATCATGAGTTGAAACCATAGAATCTGCAGATTACTAAGCTTCTAGCAAAACTGTTATTTTATGAGTCATATACGTTTACTGATAACTTTGTCGTTTCAACTCTGTTTTCTTTTGCAAATTATTTAAACAACTTGGGATAACTAGAAAAATTCGGCTAATGAGAGTAAACCGGGGATTTACGACATTCCATCTTTCCTGCTGGTTGCTATTTTATGAGTCATATACGTTTACTGATAACTTTGTCGTTTCAACTCTGTTTTCTTTTGCAAATTATTTAAACAACTTGGGATAACTAGAAAAATTCGGCTAATGAGAGTAAACCGGGGATTTACGACATTCCATCTTTCCTGCTGGAAAAATGGTGCCTTGTGGGCAAAATATTAAGAACTAGAAATTGAAGATCGGGATTCGATCCAATGTCTGAAACTGGTGCACCTGATGTAGTAATAAACAAGTACCCAACAACTGGTACAAAAGAAAATTGACTTCCAGCAACTGAGCGTATATCCATTCCAAAAGGCAGACTGAAGATATATCCTGCATATTTTTTGCCTCCGTGATGTACGGATGTTATCGATAAAGGAAAAGGTCCAATCAACTAGACTCAGACCCTACTAGGAGAGCAAAATGCCCTGTTTGGCTTTTCTGCATATATTTACCTTCGATATTTTCAACTCCTCCCCCATGTGGTGAACAGTGAGCAGGCATAGATCCCAACTCGCTAAAAGGAATGTGATTTTCAGACTTATTGAGTCAAAGACATGCAACACAAAAAGCATTCCAACCTCTTACGACCAGTACAACACCATCGAAAATTGTGGACCAATGACATCATTCCTCTGCAGCTTTAGCACTTAACTTTACCTGGGACACTGGCTGGTGGTTTTACTTAATGAGGATAATCATCAGCTTATCACTTTGATAGAACAAGATGGAGAAACCATGTGTTCAATACTGGGTGTTGTGACCACGGACTTGAAAAATTTGAAGCCATATAAACCACAAAACAAAATGTAAAGAGAGAAATGTGATTGTTGATATTTTGTGATGCCATTGTTGATGGCCCTCCTCCCTCTCTGATTATTATAATCAATCAAAATCAAATTAGTCAATGTCGTGATCAAAAGACCTTCATTTGGAAATGAGTGTGGTGGTGGTGGTGGTGGTGGTCACAGTGTGATCAAGTGCCATAAATATCTCCATCTAGTCTCTCTCTCTCTCGCTCTCTCTCTCTCTCTCTCTTGACATTGACATTTACTTTATGAAATATTCATTTAAAGAACTAGGGCCGGCTGAAAAATAGGAGCCATGTTCCGGCAATCTCAAGGGTCAAATTCCTGTGTCTCTCAGATACCAAGGACTAACGCAGACCGCAATTACAAGGGCCACACCAGCAAATATCTCGTGATTTTGTTGTTTTAAATGAAATTCATTCTACCACATGAATAGTATCTTCTCCACAAGGGGACATTTCAAAAGAAAGAAATTCCATGACAAGGACTTCAGGCCAAGAATCAGATTGATTGTATCATTGAACTTGCACCATGCATAAATATTCAGAAGGAAGAACAGAGAACCATGAGACTTGATCAGCACCGACTATAATTTTTTTTTTTCAGTCGAACGACAGTAATTCAATTTGCTCAAAATAGTTTTGTCATTTATATAGTCCTAGCCTCCAATATACATTCTCATTGATTCTCAATGCATTTTTTTGTAGATAAGGCACTGTGTTCGCAGAATCAATTTCCTTAGCTCAATATGCAGAAGCCAAATTGGGCCTAGAAAGGAAAATCAAAAGATAATAATAATTAATTTCGCATATGAACATACAGTTACAGTCAACTAATTCATTGGCCCGAAATTACAAGAAAGGGAAGCTATTCTTTTCGGCTATTATGTTATACAACTCACATAGATTTTGCTATATCTTCAAGCAAGTAGGAGGGCGTTATTCAAGAAGTCGCAGTGAGAGGGTGGTGGTGAGGAGCTTCTTGCGAGAAATCAGTTGGAAAAGTATTGCCATATTCATCCTCCTCCTCTTCTTCCTCCTCAGCATCCCACAGAAATTTGGCATAAGAAGCCAGGACATAACTGCAACTAGCACTTAGCATCTCAGCAACAAAACCCACTTTTACTGGAGAATAACGATAGAAATTTGCCATCAGACTTCCTCAAACTACTTGATCAATTTTTCCAACTAGTCCTAAAAATCGCCTGGTAAATTGATGAATACCCATAATTTTTTTATACAAGCCCACCAAAACCTACAATCACTTCATCACTTGAGCTAGGAATAGTAATGAGAGGTTGTACTCAAAGAAGCAGCTTATGTTGATACATACCTATCCTCAGGAGCAGTTTTAACTGCTCGATCAAAATAACTCTCAGCTCTATGGGTGTCCTTGTGCGCCTGCCATATGAGATCTGCATAAAGCGACAAGACGTTCGCGTCGTTCGGGTTAGCCAGAATCGCTCTGCCACAGTATTCCTCTGCTTTAGCTAAATCTCCGCGAACCTGGTTGCAGCATAAGGATCACTCCAGTTTCATGAATTGCTAATAACACAGACCCACAAAATAAAGAATGCCCATTTCTTCTCCTCATCAATCATTTCAGTCTCTGTTACATCCAAACTTTCATTCACATCGGCAACACTTACAATTCAGCTCAAAAGTACTTGAAAGGGAAATTCTAGATCATCAGATTAGGCCGAACCAAAGAGCTCATAATAGTGAAATTCACTTCAAGAATCCAATAGCGGCAGCAGATTTCTTTTTATAATCAAAAGAGGAACTTTCAAACTAATCATCAAGCTGTTGATACCTTTTTCAAGAACTTGGCATAGTTCCCGAGCAAAAAAGCATTCCCTGGATTGGCTTCAATCATTTTCCTGTAATAAGCATCGGTGCTATCACTACCAGGATTCTTGTTATTCTCGTAGAATCCAAACCCTTCATCTTCCCCGTCGTCCGATCCTCCTCTGCCGCCAACATTGCCGCCGCCACCGTAAATCCCGCTACTCCCGCCACTTCCCATTCCACCACCCACAACCAGGGTCTGAAGCCCACCACCCTCTCTCTCCACCACATCACAACCCTCTTCACCAAGAAGAGCCCCATCAAGCCCGGAACTTGAAAGCAGCCTCCTCATCGAAGCAGACCCCGTTCTCGAGTTGGGTGTTGCGCCTTCTTGATCCTCATCGTTTTTCACCGAAGAAGATGGAGCTTTGGTCGGTTTGACCTTGCTGGGGCTCTGAGGGAGCTTGATCTTCTTCTTCTTGAGCTTCGGAGGGTCTTGAGCTTTGATCTCAGCCAAGGCTTGCGGCTTGGCGGACGTCATCACCTTCTTGGTGGGTTCATCGGAGTGAGGCGGAGGGGACAAAAGCGGCGTCATCAAGGACAGCGATCTGGTCCTTGGGAGATGAAGCACTTGGAGGTCGTGCTCCGGTGAAGAGTCTCTCGAGAGTGGAAGCCATGAGTCGAGTATCGGTGTGGAGGAGCTTCTCAAAAGCATTGTATGGCTTACGATCTTGTACCTCTATGGGGTCTTAAAGAGTATCAGGGAGGAAGCATTTAGAGAGAGAGTGAGGAAGAGATCTTCCTCCGTTTGAGGGAAAACAGAGGAGACTGAGGGCACCTTATACAGAAGAGTCAAGACAAGATGATAGAAAGTGACCCACCTATGTTAATAATGGACTTTACCAGTACATGCTTATTGAGGTGATGGCGTAATGTATCACCCTTCATCTCCTGCACATTAGGCTGTTGTTCAAAGCAGCAAAATAACTCCCCCTTACTAATCAGGCCTATTAAGGAAACTTATTTGGGAGGTGGTGGTATTCTGTTCATTAAGTATAAACTCATGCTAATTTTTCTTAATAATGTGTTAAGCCATTTTTGCAATCAAAAGTACTCGCATGCTTAGAGTGCAATATGCATGAATTTAATTTCTTTGACAAAAAAAAAAAAAAAAAAAAACCGATCGATCTCCATCAATATTATCCATTTGTTATATGACCTGAAAAATAGAAAACTAAGTATTCTATAATCACTTACTTGTTAGAAGTTCTCAAATTATTCTTTCCTATGTATTGAAATTTGCCGCAATACTTACTTTGCTAAGCAAAATCCTTTCTTAAGATTATTGCTACCAAAATTATTGTAGTGTTTCAATTTGTTATTTCAACATTGTATTTTACAAAGAGCGATGATTATTTTGATATCTATGCAAAATCTTTAATTTTTCAAGTCCATTGATGATCCATAGAGTGTTATCGATATTTCTTTGAGTTTGCTCTTCTTTTCTTTTCTTTTTTTTTTTATATGCCCTACTCTAACTCTCAACTCACTCAAACTTTTGTCGTATCTCTTTGTATAACATGAGAGTCGAACCCTATACGTGAAGCTAAACGTATCTACCCACGGCCCCCTAAAAAGACAGGAAATCAAACTCTCCACCCCTCTCTTCTCATGTGGAAAGAGTGACCACTGGGGCAATCCCCAATGATTGAGTTTAGTCTTTTGTACAATTTTTTTTTTCACACTAGAATTATGGAGATTCACGATTAATGCATTATTACAATTTGAGTTTAGTATTTAATTCTTTCGCTAAACATACCTTGTTCGGTCCGACAACTAAATGAAAGCACTACCATGGGAATGAAGTTTGCTCACAATTCACTTAGATATCAATACTTGACTTAGCCACAGTAGAAATTCACCAGATAAGAAATCACTTATTTAACCCCCAGATCTTTTCTTACATATAACAGTTCCTAAAAAAATATAATTATTTATTTCATGACTAATCCATGCCTCAGCAAATCAGGAAAATAACTCAAGAAGACAAATATGATAATCGGAAGATAACCAAAAATACTTTTATAAACACATTATAATTTTTTGCCAGAGCCCAATGAATGTTATTACTAATAGTATATTATGCTATATGTAAAATTCATTCAAATTTAAAGTATAAACAAAAACTCGTACAACGCCGGGTACCAAAAAAAAAATTATCTACATCTAAATATGAAATCGATGACATCATAATTCTCCTATTTGGTAGTGCGTTATTAGTTGTCACCAGTCGAACACTGGATAATTAGATGTAGAACACTTGGAACTTCTCAAACTCACGAACCTCAGAAATCCAGGAACCTGAGAGATCTAAACGTCTCCGTTTTCTGTTCTTTGCCATCCCAATACGGTCACATCTCTAATCACTTTCATCAACTTGCAACAGGCTTGAAATGGCTCCTGAAGGTGCTTGTCATGGATGTTCCATCACCCAGGTTCCATTTTCTCATGGCTTCTCACAGAATTCTACTCGACAAAGGTGGTTTACGATCATGGCAAGCTGAGAAGGCGACATGACAAGCCCAGCTGTGCGTCATTCTTTATATGTTCATCCATTAATATACACTTCAATCGAGACTGAGTTGATAACAACAGCTGAGAAAATACAAATACAGTGCTGGAGCGCAGCGAGAGAAAACAAATAAGAAAAGCGTCTCTGCAGAGTGATCTCGCGCCCCGGAGCTGTCGCCATTAAATTCTCCTGCGCACCCTATAAATCGTGGCAACGTGACATAAGCCCACGGCGGAAGCAAAGGACGGTGAAGAGCATGCGCCTCCATCGCCATGCACGTCGACAAACTCGAGCTCATGTGAGAATCTGGGCGGCACTGCGTTGCTCGAACGACGAGAGGATAACGTAAAATAAGTGAGACGGGTGACTTTCATTATCGTCCCAGCTCTCCTCCCTTTTCTCCACACGATTCGCGACACCTGGTAGTTTCAGAAGATGTGATTCCACAAAGCGACTTGTGACGAGGATTTCCTATCTTTTCGCTTCTATTGTTTCCGTGTTGCGCCTAAGTGTGACGTAGCCAGTAGCGAAGGGCAATAATTGTTGAATAATTATTGTTATTATCATTTCCTGTCATTTTGGGTTCATCTCCTACGCACGCTTGATATTCGCAACGAAAAAATCGATATCATCGGAACGATTACTACCGGCAGGTTTCGCAAATGATCAATCGCCGGAAAGTGGACTCCAACATCAATTACTACTCTCGGGGTGAAAGCGACGAGCACGATATTCTTAACCCTCGCTTAAGTATTCATCGTCCAGAACAGTGACACCTACCTCCATAAGCACTCATCAGTCTCCTCCAAAATAGGCCAAAAAGGTCTCGAAGATCTTTCCGGAGAACAAAGATGCCACATTGTGTATCTTCCGAATGACTACCGACATAATTATCAGCCATCCTGGACTGTCGACCTTCGCAATTTGGTTGTTCCAGTAGGAGTCTAGCTCCTCTTTTAGGCGAAGAGAGTATCTTCGAAATTACATAAACCCCGATCAATTCATTTCTCGATGACTTAATCGTCATAAAAGATACTAGCTTTATCCTTGTTAGGTTCCCTTGGTACATATAAAAGGCTAAAATAAAAAATGACTACAGATGCTTTGAGGTTAAATAAACAAGAACATACTTATGGAGAACATCGCAAAGCAGTGCCCTGCTCTGTTTAAAACTTGATTCTGCTTTGTTGTCACAAATGAGATACAAACGTGAGTGGCAGCAAGCATAACAACCCCCCATGAACAGATCAGATCACCAGGATGCACAACATCAACAGTTCAATCTGAAGCGTGGCGGCTGCTATGCTTAAAAAGGGAAAGAGAAAAGACAATAAAATCCAGTTGGGGTACTCGTTTGGAGATCTATCTCCTCCAATGGTGTAGTAAATCAAAGAAGCTAAACAAGATATTGCTCTGATAGAAGGTAATCAAATGAACCTAAATTCTGCCAAATTGAATGTATATCTTACATAAGTCTAGCAATTGCAATTGTTACAGAACTTGGATATATTAAGTAAGAAGAAAATAGGAACATCATCCACCACCTATTTGACTATCATTCGTATCCTAAACTGTAATTACAGTCGCAAGGGGTATGTACAGAACATAACTAACTGGATCATCTTCTAGATCTTGATCCTTTGCTAGGTCTATTTCTCCTGTCCCATGCAGAGGCCCAGAAAAATAGAGACATCCAGAAAAGAACTGCAAAGAAAATCTGCACACTGTCCTGAACTCTAGATAAAGATGCTGCAACGCCTGCCCCAGAGGAAGAGAAGAAATAAAATGAATATCACGTGCAGATCAATAGGCTCAAAACTGATGCTTCAGCCATAGTTGCAATTCTCAGACAGTGTCACGGTATATCTTGACAGGAAACTTAATAATGACATAGATAGATCACATATCATAATTTTTCCAGCCCACAATTTGACTACAAGCGAACTCATTCTTTGGTGCAATGAAGAGTAGCCCACTTCCCTGGGAAAGGACTCAAAATTCAAGCCTTTTTATCCTTTTGGGGCAATTTAGCAAATGGTAATGGGAGTTCATGCAAAATAAGCCTCAAGTGTCCACACCTGCCACCCTAAAGCAAAATCCGCAAAGCAGAGCGACGCTACCCAAAAATCCACAACTTGTTCGAAAATTAGCGAGAGAAGGATCAGCCAAGCATTGGTTGAACCTTAATCAAGACCCAAGAAGTCATAAGATTCATTCCCAGATTTCATCTCCTCTTACTTGCCGATATGACCAAAAAGCCTGTTAAAAAGTTCCTCTCATGTGCGCTTCCTAAACAACTAGCCCACTTTGAAGGACAGTTAACCTTTAAATGTCTTTCCAGCAGACTCTATGATGCTTGACGATTTTGATTCTGAGTAATCACTTCCCACCACCTCCACCTAACCTAATCAGCACCAAAAAGACGAATACATCCAACAAAGCTATTCTGCCTCTCATAGATTTGCAGACTAACCTATCCCGCATGTCAAGGTTTGAAGTGCTATTGATGAGAAAAGAAAGGCACACAAGTCAAACATAGAAGTGCTCGAACTCACCATGTAATGCATACTAATCTCAACTAATGATCAATCAAGAGATTTTACCCCAACCAGCATTTACAACGTCCAACATCTACATCATAAGAATAAGGTCCATACAATGAGAGCTGTCTTCTACAATCTGCATTATGTGGCCCATCAGTTATCACAAACTCAAGCACTATTGACAAGCACGGGCAATCACTCATATTCAAACACAAGCAACCTAACTATAATTCAATCTATCCCATGCCCAAGAACACATTAAAAGCGCTTTCCGATTTACAAACCAGCACGACGAATGTAAGTGATATTTCAAAATAATCGAAAAACCTTGAGCCATAATAACCTACCGAATCCTGATACTCAAAGGACCTAAAAAGCACGCGCCGTGTGCATATCATGGAGACGATTCCAAAATGATGTAATTCAAGAGACCACATAATTCAAATCAATCACCAAGCTATTCCAATCACAATGCTAAGAAGAAATTAGCCAATTGAACCCAACTTAACAATCAGCCAAGCTTAACGCGGTTGGAAATGGTAATGGCATGAGCGACGCCGAAACACTCAGTTAAGGTCGGCATGTACAGGGGCATGGAGATACAATACAAATATACGCAAAATCGAAGATTGTACACGTGGGCACATCCAGGTCAATCCAGGAAGAGGATATTTCGAGCTTAGCAGAGTCAAAAGTGCATACTCCTGAGCCGGCGAGAGCCATTTTCGGACGGAGGACCGGGCTCCGGCGGCGAGGACGGACCACGAGCAGCCCCGAGGCGGCGGCGGTGGCGGCATGGCAGGGGTGGACGGCCGAGATCGATTGGAGGAGACGAAGCGCGGTTGGCCTCGAAGGGGGAAGCGCAGAATGGAGAGCGGGGGGATTGGGAAGGAGGAGGAGAATAGCAGAGGAGCTACCGAGCTCGGCGGCGGCGCGTGAAGCGACATCGGAGGAGAGAGAATCGGCATTTTCTAGAGAGAGGGAGGGCGGTTGCTGCTCGATGAAGTGAAAGTTTCCATTTTGCTCGGAGAGATTGGAAGATCACAAATCATGCTGGCTAGGGCTGGGCTGGGATGGGCCGGGCTGGGCTTGGGGTTGGGGTTGGGGTTGGGGTTGGGGTTGGGTGGAAGCTGAGGCCCAATATATGGGCCCATTAAAAAAATGGGGTTGGATTTCATGTTGGACCACATCATAAAGCTTGATGTTCAATTCTGTCCCCCCAAAAAAGATTTTCTCTCGCTTTTGCAGTTTTGCGTAACCCTGCGTTTCACCGTTTTGTGTAATTTCAGCCCCTGGAGTTTTCCGACATGAGTTGGCTTGTTCGTACGGAGTTGTGCATCGGTCCACCATCTTCCGAACAATTACGCCGCTATCGATATGTCTTCTTTCTTTTCTATATTCTGCTTGCCAGTTCAAGCCGTGCACTCTTTTTGTAGGTCCGTCACTTGGTAAATTACTTTCTTTATTCCGTTCTGGATATGTTAATGAGAATGGCCACACGGCAGGGACATAGTGTGATTTTCGTCCATAAACTAGGCAGGTTTAGTCGACGGTTTAGAGGCAAAGTGGCACGAAGCGGACGAAATAAAACCTCAGGAAGTTGGATGAATAAAGCTTGGAGAGTAATACCGACCTAAAAAAATGCCTGGAGAGTAATGCTTGAAAATTCGAAAGGTGAATATTCAAGCTGGGGGAAGGTGCAATAATGTTGCCGAACTGATAAGATGAAGGAGATGAAGCGATGCTATGATTCAGAGCGAGCAGAGACAGAAAAAGAGGGATCGTACTTGTGATATTGTACGTATTGAAAAGGAGCCTTCTTTGAACTGGCAACATCAAGATGCGACTTCCAAAAGCCCTGCTCCGTTCTCTCCATGAACTTTGATCTGCCCATGGCCACATGATAATGTATCTGACGTCCATCCATTTGCGTTTTCAACTAAATTGCACTAGGATGAGAAGGAATACTACATAGAAGCAGCTTCGTTACTTTAAAATATATTCGCGGCATTTGCACAATTAAGACCCCATACAAGACTAGGAGTTTGGACATTGCCACAAAGCGAGCTAGAGAAGGGCGATATCCTTGCCTACATAACACTAATTCCAGGTACTTTCGTTTTGCTGGAATCTAAGGACGAAAGATCTTGTCTCCGCATCTGCATCTCCATGAGAGGAGATAGTAACTATCGCCGCCTTCACCCGATGACGATGTTCTGAACCACTCCGTCTGGAAGTTGTGGATGTGATCTTCACGTGACAATGTCCCGAAATGCTTCTCCTGGTAGCCCGGAACTACAAGAGTCAGCACACAAGGTGCGCAACCGAGGCACTTGTCCACACAATCAGGAGGCCTCGAGCCCAGAACCATCTCTCCCTGCTTCAGGCTCTCAGCTAGGAAACAAGAAACAAATAAAAATTAAAAAAGCCACCACCTGGTGAACACTGAGTATAGAAAAACGCTTCAAAAGAAATCTATGATAACATGACATGACATAAGATGAAAAGAGAACGAGTGACCCAGTTCAGAATGGAATATGATGACCTCCTTTTTACCTGAGTTTAGTGGCGGGATTGTGAGACTGAAGACGAAGATGAAAGTTGCTGCAACTAGCAAGGCATGTGAATGGCCTGCTGAGCTAGCCATCGCAGTTCACACAACTTCTAATCGAGCTGTATCTGAAAGCGGAATATTGCATGTAACAATGGAGACGCAGGTGTTAGCCACAGGCACAGACACCGAGAGGGGGGAGGGAGAGAGAGAGAGAAACGACTTCCTGAGACAATCCTTAGTGAGGGGAGGCAGGAATTTATGGGAGGGAAAGGAAATACCAGTAGAGAGAGAAACCGGAATGAGGGGTGTCCCCTGTAGAAGAGACAGGGTTTAGATACTTCACCAATGGAGAAGAAATTCAACAAGAAAGAAAAGGAGGAGATTGGAAACTGGTGTATATTGAAAAGTATTTAATGAATGCCTTAATTACTTTTATCTTAATCATCTTGAGACGATGGCTCTGACCCATTTTAGCTGATCCCAAGTTTTAAACTTTTCAGAACGTTTGGACCATCGTCTGAGCCACATTGAAGACAGTCCCGACGCCATTTGGGTGAGTAGTACCCTCAGTGGGTACCAAAGCTCCTGTCAGCTCGTCCGGCATGTTCACAAGGGGCTCGCAGAGCTTTTCTCATGCATGTGGTTACCCAGAATTCTACTAAGGGACAAATAACGTGAGAAATTCTGTTCTGGTCATTCATCGTACTTGAAAACCACGAGGAATACGGTCAGATAACAACAATCGAACGCGGGATTTGGCCTCCTAAGGATGTTCATTTACATTCTGTCGTCCCACATATGCATTTCTTACGCTGTAATGGATTGTCTTGCGGTATCATCGATACCATTTATATGTATAAATTCCTTCGATCCAAAAGATTCATCTAGGTACATGAGTACTATCAATGCCACCTTGACAAACTTTATTAACAAGCCGCTCACCAACGAGTGGAGAGCCGAAACTACAGGGCTGAAGCCAAACCTAAGAGCGAGCGATCTCTCAGTCAGCCAAACCAGACAAGGTCACAAGAACCTACTTCACACTTCATAGAAACAAAGCACGCTCAGTGGACTTTCACTTCCTTGACTTCCTTCTTGGGCTTCTCTGTCCTGGGAATGATGATGTCGAGCACGCCATCCTTCAGCTCAGCCTTGATCTCATCCGCTTTAGCATCCTCTGGCAGGACTAGGCTCGTGTTGTAGTACCCATACGTCGCGGCAGACCAGTACTCGTCATCCGACCCTTCCTCTTCCTCTCTCTTGTGCTCGCCCTTGATCGTCAGGATCCCGTCGTGAACCGTGATCTTCACGTCGTCCTTGGTCAGCCCAGGGACCTCGTACCGCAGCTTGTAGTGGTCGTCCTTCTCCTTGACTCGGCCCATGAGTTGCCATGGCGATATGTTCATGTTCTCGAACAGCCTGTTTATGTTCTCCGTCGCTTGCATCAGTGCGTTGCCGAGCCCCGAAGGAAAGAACTCTAAAAAATGCCAAAGAAAAAGGGTTAAAAACCAAGGTGTTCAAATTAGCATCGGAAACATTCTTAATCTTAATGAGTTCAATTTAACAAGTTTGATCCTGACTTGCTCTGTGTTAGCCTCTACTCTGATCAGAGAAGTGAAAATTCTCCTCCCGCGAAATATCCCACTAATCTCAGACCAAACAAGAGATTGTTGCCCTTATTAACATCTTTCCACATTAAAAACAACAGGAGCTGCTTCGAAACAAATACAGAAAACCGAGAATCTACAACAGACATAAAAACATTTTACCATAAAGAGCAGGGACAAAGTCAGCATCCTCGTTCCTCCTCCAGAGGCTCCTCCTGCGGTTCCTCTTGGGGAAGAGCCTGAACTTCCTGCCGTCACCTTTCTCGCTCACCGCGACCTCCTTGTCATCGGAAGCCTTCTCGGTCGTTGTCGCCAGGAACCTCCTACTCATCGCCATCGTCTCCTCACTCCCATTCCACCTCCGTCTAATCTGGCTTGCCCTGCATAAAGAAGAAGCAGAGGAAGCCGAACCCAACCTCTGCTGCACGTTCTTCAGGGCCAGACGAGCCAGCGCCATGGCTTTCGATCTTCCTGGTATGTTTGTTTCGGGCAAAGAGTGAGCTGCTCGGGCGTTTGATGAAGAGCTGGAAAGGGTCGAGAGTTATAGAGAGGAGCTGAGCTTGACAGCGAGTGGTATTCGAGACTGTTGAGGAAGTCTCGATTAGCTTCTTGACGCATCAAGAAAAGGTAGGTTCTTCCCTGTGATGGAGGTTCGGAGATTGTTCTTGGAGTTTCTCAAACATGCTCTCTTTTTTTCTTTTCTTTTTATCTATTTGAATTTTTCCATTTTGTAGAGTGATGACAGTTCGGTATGGCAATGCATAGGATGCCACGTCACTTCTTCTCCTCCACCTTTTTTTGCCTTGTTCTGTGCTTATAATTACTTAAGACTGTATTAAGTTATTTATATTTTTAATTAAGAAATTTAAAAGAATTAGTGTATAAAAATTAATCTAAATTCTCCAGAGAACAGTAGGTTACATTTTTTAGTGAAGAAAAAAATAAAGATAATTAAACTATTTTTTTTTCCAAATGTTAAATTTAAAAAGTAATTATGAAAAATTAATGAAAACACCCATTCAATTAATCTAAAATGAAATGCTAGCACATCTTCAAATAATTTGAAAGAAAGAAAAAGAAATTAGGTGTAGTGGTTCTAATACCAATTGCCTACATATTACACCAAACATAATATCTAGTGATATTCCTCACCTTAATTTGAATGTTATAGTGTCACCGTTGTTATCTCATTAGCCACATTCTTATGAAGTCAATTCTCGCAAACACAATCATACTTTGCCATACTTGTTTTTAAGTTCTTTGCAAACAAGTTGCACCTATTGTTTTCAGCAAATCATGAGTCGTATTTGATGAAGGTGCCATTCCTGTCCATGAAGCAAAACTCATCGTATCGAATTAAAAAAAAAAAAAAAATATATATATATATATATATATATATATATTCAAGAATCAATTCATCATCCTTGTCTATTTCTATTACACTTGGACCTCCTCATCCATTCCCAAATTTACCTAAGAGTTTTGGAGAACCTCGAACTTGGATCCAAGACAGTGGACACTCATAAAGGCGGGGAATGTCCTTGTAATATTTGAAGGATTTTGCCTTCATGGTCAGTACTACTTCGTAGATGAAGGGATCACATTTCTTATTAGCTAACTCAACCGGCATCATTAGAAACAAAACAGTTCGTTTGCTCGAGGGATAAAGACTAGTGCTCAAAACATGTTTTGTCATTAAAAACTTGCAATAAGTCCCTAAAGACTTCAGCAATCTTCTAATTTTGTTGTGTCAACAATGGGAGACCGACACTTACATTGTGAGCGGTGGAGTAGAGCGTCAGCACACCCATCTCCCTTCATGCTTCTTCAATATTCTCTACATTGAATTCTACCTCGTCCTTACATCTTCTGAGAATTTCAGCTCTCCAACCCTTGATGATTTAGTGGAGTAGATCTAACGCATTGAACCCACCCATATATGTTGGTCAAAGAATCATGAAACTAGTGGAGACTGTCATGCACGCACAACGTAATGCAATACACTCACGAAGCGTGGAAGAAAATCCCATTGCAAGTAGGATTTAGCTGTTGCACAGTACTCCGGATCAAAGTGGTGTTCACATTAGCATTATCTAGCATGACACTGTAGATTTTACCGGAGATGCACTCATTAACAGCTCTCAAATTTTGCCTGCAGCATTTGGGGAATCATGCAAAGATATTAACCAGGAGCTCAGTGACATAATTCTCATTCCTCATTGAACCAATGGTCAATACGTGTGACTCTTAGGGCTAATCCATAAATCAAAAGTCAAAGAGATTCGAAAGTTACTTGTCAACGGTGATGCATCGACATTGCCCTCTTCTCTTTGCATAGCAATTTGCAGTTTTTCGCGTTTTTTGTCCGTGAAATGAGCTGGAACTGAGGTTATAGAGCTGTCTACCCATATTGACTAAGCGGGGACCCGCAGCAAGACAATTCTACGTCATCTTCTGCTGATTTTTCATATCCTCATACTTGAACGAGGTTCTGGCATGGGGCCTTGTATATGAAAAGCTGCCCATGCCCTTGGCCAACTCTTCCTCATGCCGATGCCAGTGCCTCCTCAAGTGGCTAGTCCCACTTTACAATATTCCTCTTAAAACTCTACCATGGATCATGTAAATGGTCATCTGAACACCATCAGCGTCAATCTCGAGCCGGAATGTCTTCCAGGCATTGGACGTTCTTCTTCGTGAAGCCGACACCGCAGTTGCTTGGTAAGGATATCCTCGGGAGAAGCATCTTGACAGGAACTAGCTTCTAACATTCGCCCTAGAATTCCTTCCAGTGGTTGGGTCATATTGCCTCGTTGTCGTCAAATTCGGTGTATTGTAAAGATGAAGCTGGTATTCATTATCGTTGACGAAGTAACCGGGCAAGTCCCCCGTCAATTGCATGGTGATCTCCAGATTAAATCGTGATGATCGGACATGATTATTATTTGTCTTTCCTTGCCACATTTGCAACTCGATTAAATCATTGAAGAGAAAGAAAATAAATAAAATCAACAGACAATTTTAGGGAAGCACGAGCGTTTGGAAGTGATACGTGAGTGAAGATATAATAGTGATAAGTGATGTACGGCGATGGAAGCGGAAAAACCGCAGTACGGCGAGCATTAACTCGTCATAGCAAGCAGCACAGGCAGCTAAATCTTATGAATTGATTTTTGATCCAACATTGAAGGCTTTGATTCAACCGCCATCTTGAGAGGTTTACTTTGCGAAAATTGACAATTTGGCAACGACAACTTTACCCTAAAATAATCGCCTTTTGATTCAAAAGCAATTCAATTCAATGAACCAGAGTTGACTTGGTGCAACATACATAAGGAAGATTAAACAATGCGCTCAATGATCCCAACAAAAAAGGAAGACTCGGTCAGTCATACATCCCTTCCTGTTCCCAGATGTCCACAAGAAAATCAACCATTTCCTGGAGTGAAGCGCACATGGAAAGTAAGACGAAAAGGCCAAAAACAAATAAATAAATCACAGAGGAACTCAAAAAATTTTGAGGACGGTGGCTTACTGCGAGAGGGACACGTTGAGCAAACCGCTTATTGCTTCCGAGTAAACTTTCGTACGTTGCATTCCAACTGCAAGGCCAGGAGTAAATCATCATTCATTGATACAGTTGTCAAGAAAGAGCTCAAAGCTGGCTATGCTAAGGTAATGCTAGAAAGACATGCAACGCTAAATGATTCGTCTCGGTCATAGAAGGCCCGTGAATAAACACAATATGAGCTGTTTTCGTATTTTTCATATCTTCCTTTTAGCCCAAAGACAGGCATCAGTGCTCTAGCTCTTGGATGAACAGATAGTCCCACATGAATTTGCACTGCTGTCTGAGCACTACATTAATAGAGAAAGGGCCATGTAGTAAACTCAAGATGTCCAGTCTTTCCGACGAGAGTCTTTGAAGTTACAACCAATCCCGAAGCACCATTAGTGATAGCATCCGAGTTCTAGCCAGAACAATTTCCTTCTGTCATCAACATGCACAAACTTTGTGCTCTTTATTGTTTCTGGACCTACATCACAGCTAGAAAACTACTGAAGGAGCCCTAAGTTACACTTTTCTTGCCTTTTACCCCAACCAGGTCAGACCCAGTTGCACTTGCATTTATCCAGATTAACAGGGCAATCCTTTTTCAGGCAACAAGACACAGTGAAAGCCATGAAGGACTAACCTCAGTCTAGGTTCCAAGACTTGCTTTGGTCGGTTCTCATCCTTTTTATTACCTATCCACTGCTGCCGGGTTTGATTCCAGAGAAGAAGACCTAATAAACAGAAAACATTTTGAGAGTCAGATGTGATGAATATGATACGAGATATGGTAAAGCAAACTCTTACAAATGGCAGTGAAGGATGCCAACTCAAGTGTAGACACAAGCACCAATCATTAAAAACTCTCTCCCTCAATGTTGCGTGATAGCATCTGATACATCCTGAAATGTGCAAACCCAAGCTAGGAAGACAGATTCAAGAAGTGGTCATAAACTTACCATGATTGACAAATTCGGGAGTTCCACCAGAACTGGTACCCACATGTGCATTGAGGGTCTGTGATGTACTAATTGACGACATGCTTCCTTGTGAGTGGACAGCGCTGTGGTCCATATCAAAGGTGCTTGAAGTCCAAAATTCCTCTGATTTGCTTGGTCTTTTCACCCTTTGAACCCGAGTCTCTACTTGTTTCGGTGGAACATCCCTTGACTGAATTACTTTGGGCTTCAAAAAGCATGCAAGCCAACCTCTGCTCTGTTCCGAATGTTATATCGTTCAGTCAAAGAACACATTCGAAAGCATAAAATGACAAACCATCAAGAAAGACAGTGGATTGAGGTGCTACAGCCCATTGCGTATAAGCCTATGACTGCTCCACATTAGATATGCATGCATGAAACTTCACTAAACCTCACAAAGTTGATAGCATCACTAAGTGTGCTAAAGAAACCATCAGTTTCGATTCGTAGAGTAAAAAGTTATGTCTGATCCATTACTTTGCCCTAGCACCAAAATGGAAATACAGCAAAGGACGGGCCCAGTTTAAACAGCGCCTAGTCAAGCTCTTTGCCTGCGTTTGAGCATTGCATCCCCACTTACCAATCCCTCTGCTCAGTACCTAGCCGGGAAACCTCTACTTTTTGACAATTCATTCTATAAACATTGTTATTTAAGGCAGCCAGGTTAGACTGCTAACGATAATTTAGAAACTTCAGCATTGCATTGCCAAAGCCCACCTCCGAATTGGTAGACTGAATAGACCTTAACAAATACACTCATCCAAAAGTGAAAGCAGAATCATCAGATCACTCAAATTGACAGAGGTTAGACCGTGAGCCTAGTCCTCCACAGGACAAGTCCGTGGAATGGTAGAAAAGTTGCTATCCAAAAAGAAGCTTCACCAACACTGCTTCTTATGTAATATGCAGGACTAATAGACAAGAGAAGACACAAGAAACATCAAACAAAAGATAAGGAAAATCGAAGTCACTTGTCTTCCAGTTGCAGGCCTGCAGCTCAAAGGTTTAAGAGTGCTAGTAACATGTCCATTTAAGCCATCAAACAGAAAACATAGGTTATATTAACAGCAAGAAGCTGACATAACATACACCAACCAATGCATAGTCCTAATCTTTCGCACTTTTCGAGCAAAAATTTAAATTAATTAAATCACGTCATGAAAACGAGAATATTTAGATTGGCCTGGTCATTTTATGTCAGGCCGCCACATCAAGTCACCCTTACAATTTCTCATTGAATCCGGTCTAGTTGACCCATATAGATCTTTGGTTCACGAGAAGAAGGGGCACTAGATCTTCTATACCAGATTTCGACCAAAAGCCGGAACTAATAATCACAGCTCCTCATTTAGGTAACAATAACTCCATGCTATCCAAAATCGGCAAAATGAGCAATCTGGATTTTGAGACCAGGGGGCTCAAGATTTAGCATTAACCAGGTACTACATCCCTTCGTTTTAAACCCAAAAAGCACAGGTCGGTTCGACTTTGGTTTAATTGAGCAAATGCAATATAAGGACAAGCCCCCATTATCCCCGACCAGATGAACAGAATCTCGAATCTTTTTCCCCCAAAGCTGAATCATTCCAAGTCCCGTCGACTTCCGAATTCAATCACAAATTCGGGAACCCAATCAACAGTTCCACCCCAGCTCCTGAACAGACCAAAGATCGTCCCAAAAACGAACTTGAAAAGATGGGAATCGGACAACTTACCCCATGTGCAAATACAATGCAGGAAGAAACGCCGGTAAGCTACGAGCAATCCAACCGGGGAAGACAGATTTCTCGAAGAAGAAGAAGAACCAAATCCAACGAGGACACGATTCGGGGAAGGGGAGATCAAAACCGAATGACCCTGAAGAACAGATTTCATAAACTCGCCGGTCAAAATTACCCAAAAACCAGAAAAAGAACCCAAAAAGAAAACGCCCGGCTCAGGAATCTGCAGCCGGGGAATAAAGAACCGACATTTCTGACCTGCGAAAAAGAATCATGGGTTCAATTATATCTCTCTCTTCCCTGAACTGCTGCTTATCACCTAAAGCCGCCGCCGCGGAAGCAGCAGCAGCCTGGCTACGGAGGTGGGCCTCCCTCGCTGGAGCCTCCCCGGCGTTCTCGTCGTCTTCCCTGGTGCTATAATTGAAGAAGACGAGAAAAAAAGACCCAGAACGCTTCGATTGGGATTATATAGAGTGGAAAATGAGCACCCGGCTTCTATTTTTTTATTTTTTTTCTATTTTATGTTATTTATTTTAAAAGTATGGTCCGAGCTGTGGATAATTATTGGACCATCCCTCCTTTTTTTCTCTATTTTTGGTTTTTTTCTTCCGGAGGCTGGCCCACGCGTAATAATTGCACAACAAATCCTTTTTTCGGGATAAATTAATAGGGAGCAGCGGGCAATGGAAATCGGGAATTTTTAGTCAAATTCGGCCGAAGAGATGGAACGAGACCGTCCGTGATTAGGTTGGAAGTCGGTTCAGTTTTTTAAAAAAAGGACATACGTTTCCTCAATCTGTGGTCCAATTAAAAGGGCCGATTTAGGCAGAAAGACGTGTCGTTTTACAATAATTACATACGATGACGCCTTATATAATGATGATAAATTGACGCTCTTATGGTTCCCTCATTTCGTAGTGCGGAGTCGACGGAATTTTTAACCATTCGTTTTTGTCTGCGAATTAAGGGTCGAGGGATGATGATGATGGGGTGATCGAAAGCTAAGCTAGACATTTAAATCTCTATGCTAGAACATGTTTGCATCTCTCCTAATCACATGATATTCCTTTTTCTGGGGACCACATTGTGAGATCCCATGATGGATCAGACAAAATTGGGTGGAGCACACCATCCTCTTTTGCGTCTGGAATTTTGCTTCTCCCCCTCCCAATATTTCTTCTCCTCCTCCTCCTCCTCCCCGCCGCCGTGGAACTAGCAGGAGAGGATGTATCCACCGTCCCTTGTGGATTTTTCTTTTTCCGTACCGATGGATTTGAGGTAGACAAGGAATTGATAGGCAGCGGAAGATCACTGGCTCAGAAAAAGATGGCGGTCCCTTCATTTCCCAATAATTTATCGACAACTTGCTGGTACTTACATGAAAACACTCTTAGCGTTTCTTATATATTATTGACTTTGATCTTTCTTAGTGATAAATTAACTTCTATAAGAAGTGATCAATCTTTGTATTAGTGCCGTGTCAACTTTATGGTTGAATTGTCAACTCTCATTTGAATAACTCACCAATATTTATTTATTTTTTATTTATTAGATTTTGTTGTTATTACCAATTTTTATTCATCTCCAGTACAAACGTCTTAATTTTATCAACTACGACCTACCGATTTTCTCGCATTATAGATGCATATCAATATCAATATTTATTATTTTTTTATATTGACTAATTTTTTTATTGAGCTATCAACTTTAATTGCATCGCTTATCAATCATTATATTAAATTTACCAACTTTTCTTTTAGAAATTAGTGCCTACTAATTTTTATCGATTAAGTTATCAACAAAATACAGTGAGTCGGAGCCTCATCCAACCATCATAAGGTCGACCTCACACAACAAGGACGAGGTTTGGCCTCACCCGAGGCTCACGAATTCAACCTTGTCAACTATTATAGGAGGAAGAAGTGAAGGAAAAATTATTTATTTATTAAAATATTATTAAAAATTATTAATGTCGATCGACCGTCCTATATGTTACAGTCAAGCATCACGACAAAGCATTTCGATTAAAATTAACCAAATCGACTCAATTTACAAAATGTGAAAAAGATTAAAAATTTAATCAACAAAATTAAAAATGCCTTAAACTAAATTGACAAAAATGCAAGGTTTAGGACTTGTTGGACACATTTCCTGCTCTGCAACATAAGAGGATTGATTAGGAGGATTCTGAAAGGTTTCTCAATGTTGCCAAGCAGGTAAATGTTAAATCTGATATCTACATAATTTCTCAAGCTCACTAAGAGATTTTGATTTTTTCCACTTACAAAATCCTTCTCGACAAGCATGGAAAGGATTCTTATTCTTCCTTATGTACACAAGATTCACATGGGATGGATCAACACGAGCACTCAATCCTTGAAGCAACTCCATTACTCTTTATCCCCACCTCTAGCTCTTCAGTTTTGCAGCTCCTCTCAAGCTTCTTTGACTCCTCCGTGCTTGGTATGACCGAGCAATCTTCCTTCACATCGTCGGCGAATTTCACCCTCTTCTTCTTTCTCTCCCTTTCCTCCCGTCTGCACACACAAAACACAAACGCCGCTTGAAAAAAACAGGGGTCTTGCCCCTGTTAAGATATGAAAGGAATCCGCGCCAGGTTCTCTCCAACGAAACTTTTTCAGTCATGCACTGTTTGACATCATAGAAAGAGTCCACACAATAAATTTCCAATTTTCCCGAGAGAGAGAGAGAGAGAGAGAGAGAGAGAGAGAGAGGCGAATCGAGAACAAGAACCTGAAGATAGCAAGCAAGATCGAGGTGCTTCCACTTGATGACGCTGCAAAATGTCGTGCGCAGGAGGAGGCACTCTTTCTAGACAAAGAGAGGAGGAGGAAAATGCTGGAAACCAGCATAAAAGTGCCCAAAACCAGATCACCTGCATAATTCATCGTGAGAGTTGGTGATGGATTAGGACCGAGGATGTTTTTTTGTACTTCGAAGTGGGTGTGGGCTCGTGCTCAGAACTTAGCAGGGCATTGCAGAATATCAGTCAGAGACGAGGAGCTCATAAGCAACTAATTTTGCTGGTGCTGGGTTTTAAAGGGCACTGATCGAAATCCAAATGCTTTTGTGTGTGGGGAAGTTCGAGAGCTTGTGATGACGACATGGGCGATGAAGAATTTGGATGGAGTGCACGACGGGATGCTGGAAGAAAAGTGCGCGAGGGTCTGGACTCTTCCATCTTGGCTTTTCCCTCCTGGTTTTGACTTTATCAGACTGAGAAGACTGCAGGGAGCAGTCTTTTTGCTCGGTCTTTGTTTCTTTTGTGGAAAAGTTCAGACCTCGAAGCAGTCCCCTTGGCGGGTCGTTTGTTTTTGTTCTTTCGGTTGGCGTGGCTTGGGGTCTTTGTTTGGTGGTGCACCGCACGCCCGGCATGAGGGAATGGAATTTTGGGGTCAACGGTGAAAACCCGCTGCGTATTTTAGTGGGCATAGAGGTTGGTCGGATTGGAGATATGATCGTGTGTAGTTTATATGGAATCTTGTTGTCCTCCTTGATCTTTGTCCTGAGTTCTAAAGTATATGCTTTCGACAAATGAAGCAAGGATTGGCTATCAAATCGGTAAGATGATTATATTCAATGGATTGATCTGCTTATGAATTTGTTATGATCTTAAGTTTGCCTTTGACCAAAGGACCGTGCTAGAACACTCTCAAAGACAGACAATACAATAATTGTCCCGAGTTCTAAAGTATTCTCGGTATAAATATAAATAGTTAGTAGATAGATACAGAGATGCAACCTTATCCATTAGATCTAAAATCAATCAACTGTTGTAATGTAAAACTTATTATATATATAAGGGAGCTCTCCCTCTTATTTGTGTGCATTCAAGCATGTAAGCAATACAAAGCATTATCTCTCATAACTTCTCTCTCTAAATCTTCTCTCTCTATTATCCAAGTGAGCGAGCTTGATCCCAAATGATTGTCACACGCATGTGTCAAAAGTAGGATCCTCTAGGAAAGAAAAACAAAGGCAATTTCCACTTTCAAGGAGAGCTACCACATAAACATGATTTATAGACTCAAACACGCCAATTCTCATATGAAACAAACGGTGCAGATTTATTTTTATCTTTTTTAAAAGCCACGGATTCATTTCCTAGATTATGTCTAGTTTTGGGAGTTCTGAACAATTGAACCTGATAACCTCGACCTTCCATTTTTTTTTTTTTCTCAATAAATCGACGGAAATAACATTAAATAAGGGCGATCGGCATGCTCATCTCCAGATAGACGACCAAAATAAACAACGGCAGCATTGGCGACATTGTTGTTGCTAACGAGAGGAGATATTAACAGTACGCACAGTAATGGTGTCTTTTCAAATTTGATCAACACCAAAAATGGGAGGTGATCCAGTAGAAAATTTTCCAATTAGTTCCTTCCATGCTTCGCCATTAGATCACCTTCCAAATTCCATTGATTTCACAGAAATGACTTCGATTGTTAAATCTCACTAGTCTTTACAATGTTGTCAGCCATCGCCCATTCAACTTGTGAGTGAGAGAGGTATAAACTGGCGCTACGTCGTCTTAACATGGAACTACAATGAATCTCATAGGTACATGCTCCCTCCACATCAACCTCTAATTGTTTAAGATACTTCATCAGCTGCTCTACCCTGAAATGCTACATGTAAAAATGGACGGACGTTCTAACATACAAAGTCGGAGCAATACAGCAGATCTTCAAGGTTCGGAACATGGAAAGAATCAAAATTGATGCTAGGGTCATCATTCAGAGACAAACAGAGAAGGGCGAGGGCATTGCTATTCGCTTGGCTTGTGAAGAAGGCTCGAGTTTCTTTTCCATTTAAGCCACGTCCAAGCCTGTTCACTTCCTAGAAAGGACAATTATAGGCTGATTTCCAAAGGAACCAACCGATGAATAGATTAACTTTCACTTTCGGACAAACCTTGCGTTAGCACAAATTTTTTAGCTTGCATTTCACTAGCTTCACAGAAAACCTAGGACTCAAACTAAACGGTGTACAGTACGAGTCATCTCGTAAGAAAGATACAATGTACTACAAAAGGCATACTTTTACCAGTCAATATCCTATTGTCATAAAATCCCTGCAAGTCTCAACATGAACAAGCTGATAACATATATCATCTTCACGAGATAGGATGGTGAAACACTTTATTATACTGCTACAACAACCAGTGATACCAAAAGTGACAACCAGGCAAACTACTGTTGGCAAACCCACAACCAAGCAGATGATCAAAGTTTTAGGGAAAGGAGGTAAAACGTTTGAACTATGTAGTGAGGATGGGAGGCATGTAGTCCGATTTGGTGCCAAGAATCGGAGCCTTTGTATCAGGGAAGTGCTTGAATCCTGGCAGTTCAGTGATGACTCCATCACTGGCAACCCCGATAGGATAGCGAAGCAGGTGACCAGGCAAGTCGCGCCGAGTGTCTCGCTCGAGTAAAGATCCCAATACTTTTCAGCGATCTGATTCACCTTTCTGATACATTCCTCGCCTTCAGGCTGGAGGAACGAGTCATCAAGCATTCCCAGGTGTTCATACCACAAAGCCATACGGAAGCCATGGATCTGTCCACGTGCCGGCTCCCTTGTGGCCAAATGATGTGCTTGGTAGGCTCCCATTGCAATCTCTGAGTCTCTGGCACCATCCATCGATCTCTGGTTGATGTTGGCAGATCCAATTATGATGTACTCATCATCAACTGCACAAGAAACATCTCAGTACAATCATTTCCCAAATAAGAACTTAATGCAAAAGAAAAATTTTAGGACATCAACCAAAGTAGAATAAAATACCATGCGCACATGGGGCATGTTAATTGATGGACACACAATCTTGTACCTTTTAGGAGGATTTCAACTGTGAGACCATACCACAAATTGCTACAACTCCAAAGATTTCTCTTCTAATGTTGAATATACTTGAACCTAAAAGGGAGATAAATTATATGACAAACAAGAAGAAAGATGCAAAACACTCACCGATCATCATCTTTGCATGAACATAGATCATGAATCTCCTGGCTTGCTGGGCTCTCAAATAATCTGAATCAGGTTCAGGCTTCTCTGAAGGTTCATATTCTCCACTCCTCTTGACCTCCCGATTTCCAAGACAGAAAAATGTCAAATAATTCCGAGGGTCCTCCTCAATGCCCTTCGCTTGCAGAGCTTGGATAATATCCTTGTACATCATCTCCATTGTCCTCTTCTGCCAATCTAATATTGCCTGCACCGATCCACTCTCTGGAAAGCCCTCAGGCCACATTGGGACTACAACATAGACGCTAAACCTCTCCCCAGCTTCAATCTTACTAACAATTTTAAGTGAAAGTTCCTTAGGAATGAGATGCAAGGCATTAATATCCTCAGGCTTTATACCATCAGCAGACCAATCAAAAGAGCTTCCAAGGAAATACTGATTCTCGATATAAATGAAATTTTTGGCACGTCGGATTGCATGAATATAAGCATCCTGAATGCTTCGATCGATGATATTATCCTTCCCACTGATAAGCCCAGCCCTAGCAGCATCTTCAGGAGTCTCGGGGAAGCCAAAAGCAGCTCCACCATCTATCGATCTGAATAATTGAACGTGCCATCTTTCGGGGTCATCGGGGAACACAACAGGAGAAGGGGGGATAACCTCATCAAGCTCCCTTAGCGGAAGAAGCAGATCCTTACCGCCCTGCTTTCTCCATCGCTGCTCGAAATTATATAACACATCCCAAGCAATGGGTCCTTCAAGCCGCGAGTGAATATCATGCCAAGGTTCCCGAGGACCACCCTTGGTGATTGAAGCACCCGCAAAGTTTGGTTGGTGGAAGTCATCATGATGAGCTGTGTCCAACGTCCTGAACAGAGAGTGGAATGGAGTGTCATATCTCCCATCACAGAGATCAATACCACCTACAAAGCTCACAATCCTTCTCCTCTGTGAACCCTCACTAGGCATCTCGCTGTCCACCACAACAATCTTCTGGTGATGAGTAAACATGGTAGAAATTTCTAGATCTTGAACAATGCTTCCACCATCATCAGGATTACGAGGGCACAAGACACAGTGCACCTCAGTATCATGGAAGTAATGTTCAGTTTCTTCATCATGAGTGGCCATCAGTCCATCCTTTTTCAACAAACCTACAGAAGTCCTATCATCCCAGACAAGCATCAGCACCCTAACACCTTCATTTGCCTTCTTTTTGAGGAGCTCCCCGATAGTGATGTCTCCCCCAGGCTTTGGCCTCCTTGAGTCCCTGACAAGGGAGATTTCAGTATACACTGACCAACCAGTAATGTAGATCAAGTGCTTTGCGTTGCTGATCGCATCAAAGATATCTTCCCAACATCTGTGTGGCTCATAATACTTGCCTCCGGCAAGAGGGATTTTTGAATGAAGTTGTCCGGGATATGAGAATCCTGGTAAAGAGATACTTTACATCCTTGCCTCTGAGAGAAGAATGTATAAGGAACTCCAGGAAATTTTGCACTTCTAATACCCCTACCATAGATACGGTCTTTGCTGACGTCAAAGTACTGCAGCTTCACATGGATCTTCGAACCTATAGGATTCCTGTCTTTATCCAAGATTTCAACCCATCTATCCAGCTCTTCCCCGCCCAACAACTCATCAACAGGTACATATGCTCTCCCAATCAATGTTGCGCCGATAGGGTTGTCATCCTTGATGGTAAATATAACATCTGAGGCCATGTGGGCACAATAGATGTGGAAGGACTCATACCAGCGTGGGTTAGAAGGTTCCTTTTCGAGTATTCTCGTCCTTCCAACTCTAGCCTTTCCTAAATCAATTGTGGCGTACAGTTTCGTCACTCCCTTGCCTAAGCCAACAGTCTCTTCAATATTGGCCATTATCTGCAACGAAACGAAAATGAAGTTTAGCAAACTTTGACGATTGAAGATAATAACTATTTCGGCTAGGACAAAGATCCCATCGGCAGGGATGCTTGACAAAGATGCACATGCATAAGCTTAAACTGTATGGCGATAATAGTCAATAATAAGCCTCTTTGTATGAGATGTTCCCTCATCTGGTCCACCATCTAGGTCGATTGACATGATAAATGTTTAATCAACCTCTGTGGAGAAATTAATATCATGACTGGATTTACAGCATCTAGCCCAATAGTCACTCCTAATAATCAATCTGAATCACGTGTCTCTAGAAATTAACAACATCAAGTGATCCCCTGAGTCCTGACCAATCCTCAAGTCCCCGCCATTATTTATGTTTGTCTTCCTTACAAAATAAGCTAATCACATGTCGTTGAAAGAACATGGATTAAGCTTTGTCATGGCACAAGATCACTGATGTCAAGAGCCCCAAAGACAAGATAATCCATGAAAAGATGAGAGTTACCACAACTAACACAAAGGAGATCGCCAACACGTAGTGATATACGATACACACGGGGCGGGGGGAAAGGTCTTATAGAGATCGTGAGTGACATCGCCAATGCGAGCCGATATCCATACTATCATCACGAAAACCACTCTCTTTTTTCAACACTACCGGTCAAAAGCGTCTCCGATCGAGCTCGAGAGACACATGACAGCGCGCCACTTTGCGAAGCCTAGGTCCTCAGCAGAACCGAACGATCGGCGACGGTGCACGGAGATCGAGGAGACGTACCTTGCGGAAGAACTTGGGAGCGCCGCCGTGGCGAAGCTGATCCACCTCATAGATCGTGGCGTGGAGCGTGCCGTGCAGCAGTATCTGCGCCATTTCCTCACCTGCGCACGGAGCCCAAAAAAAAAGAGACCGAATCACGCGACGAGATCACGAAAAACCAAACTCCCGAAAGCCCTGCGCAACCAGGAGGCCGGCAGAGATCTTACGGTCTCCAGGGAGAAGTCAAGAGGAATTTGAGAGACTCACGAGAGATCTGATGAGCTTTTGGGAGGGAGGGAGGCAGGGAAGGATAGAGTGTGATGTGGGGAAATGAAGCGGGGAGGGGGTCAGGGGAGATGGGGAAGATCCGATCGGGTATTTTGGTGATATCGATGCGCGTGTGCAGAGCTGGAGATCCGTTCAGACGGTCCGCGCGTGATCCAGATTTACGGACGCCGATGGATAATTTACGCGAAACCGCATTGGTCCAACTGCACTGGTCCAACGTGGCATTGCCAAAACCCGCGGAGAGTGCGCGGACGGAGAGGGAGAGAGGTAGAGTGTCGAGCGCGAGCGCGAGCGGAGAAAAAGGCAATCCACATATTCACCGCTCCCTCATCGACGAAAGCCCCCCCGCGTCTGCTCGAAAGATTGACGTAACCTTTAACTTTAGGGGAAATTAAAAGTGGAGATCCCGGAGTTTCGCTTAATTCCTTTACTCGGGGAGGTTCGTTTTGCTACATATCTTGATTTTGCATCCAGGACCACTGCCCTTTTTCTTTTTCTTTTTCCTTTTTCCCAAGGATATCCACGGCCAAACGATGGTCGATCGCACCTTGTGGAGTGCGATAGTTGTTGTAATTATGGTTAATGGATCAACGAAAGCCAATAAATTAAGATACGTTTTTCTATTCACGTATCTCTTTTGGATTCATGAATTTCCTCAACTTTTATGTTCACGTATCTATCAATTCATGAATTTCCTAGATTCACGTATCTTTAGTTACGTATTTATTGAGTTCACGAATCTCTTGAATTCACGTATCTCTCGATTCATGAATCTCTTGAATTCATGTATCTCTCGATTCATGAATTTCGTGGATACATGCGTCTATTTAATTCATGTATCTCTTCCGTACATGAACTAAAAATCTCTATAAATAGATGGGAGCAAAGAGCTTCTTCTTTACGGTTTTTTTTTTTTTGGTTTTGGTTTTTTCGACTCGATTCCAAAAGGCTTTGAAATACTTCTCTACTCTTCTAAGTTTTCGAGTGTGCTTGGTTCAATTGAACGGTTCGACCGAGTCCGTTTGCATACCGCTAATCCAAACAGTTCGAGGTGTTGTATCTTGGGAGCGCATAGTTCGTGAATCTGCGGAGACCTTTGGCGAGGAACTAATCGCCTTAAGGAGATTCGGATATCCGTACCTCACCTCCAATTTTATATTTCGATTACAACAAACAAGTGTGTATTATCTAGATTATTTTCCAACAATCTTAAGGCGATTAGTCACTCACATGTTTGTTGTTATTGTCACATTATTAAGATGGCCGGAAACAATCAAGTGCCCTTCAATGTCCCGAATGTTTCAGAGACGTTCCTATGGTCGATTCGACCGTTGCTATGGAAGATGTTCAACCCTCGTGGTCCGAATTTGTAGCAGCCAATGCTACGGGCCCTTGGGCCAACACCAATTTTGGTGGTGCGGGTACAAGTCATACGACTAGTATACCCGGATGTTTTTTAAAAAGTATAGGCCAAATGGCTTTTGGCTCCGTTTCCGGAGGGGTAGTTCAACGAACTATGCCTACCGTGATGGCAACACCTCCAGCATGCCTAATGAGAAACCGGAGAAATTCACCGGAGTGGGCTTTAAACAAAGGGCAGCAGAAGATGTTCTTCTATCTGACCATGCTCAATATGACGAAATATTTATCGGAGGTGTGCCCGATAATTAGTCCAGATGAGCAAGATGTCAAAACGCTCGGTGCGTTGGAGGCTTGGAAGCATGGGGACTTCTTATACCGAAATTATATCCTTAACTGTTTAGTGAATTCTCTTTATAATGTTTATTGTAATATTGAATCTACTAAACAGCTTATGGGAGTCCTTAGAGAAGAAATACAAAAGCGAGGACGCCGGCACCAAGAAATTTGTGGTTGCCAAATTCTTGGACTACAAGATGGTAGATTCTAAATCTGTCATAAGTCGGTTCAAGAATTACAATTAATTTCGAGTGACATCTCCGCCGAGGGAATGATACTTAGTGAATCATTCCAAGTGGCGGCTATGATTGAGAAATTGCCTCCGGCTGGTCGACTTCAAAAATTATTTGAAGCACAAACGGAAGGAGATGAGCCTTGAAGATCTCATTCTCGCCCCGAATCGAGGAGGATAATAGAAGAAGTGCGAACCCTTCTTCGAGCCAAAGGCCAACGTTGTGGAATCTTCCAAATCCAAGCAAGATAGAAAAGGAAGATGTCTTTTCAAGGAAAAGGCAAGCAGAAGGAACAATTCCGTAAATTCCAAGGGACATGTTTTATATGCAACAAGCTTGGCCATCGTGCTAAGGATTGCAAGAAGCGCCCGAAAAAAAAGTCAAGAATGATGGTGCAGCCCAAAGAACTAAATTTTGAATAACATGACAATATTGAGAGATTGTCTCGCCGTGGTAATGTCCGAAGCATCTCCCGGTGTCGAACACTAATGGCCGGTGGCTAGATACAAAGGTGCCACAAATCACATATGTGCAGATAAACACATGTTCTCATCTTATGAGAAGGTCAAGAAGATGAAAAGCTTTATATGGCTAACTCGCATCAGCAAAGATTGCCGGAAGAGGAAAGGTGATCCTAAAGTTTACATCCGGCAAGGAGGTTGCCATCTCTGAATGTGCTTTGCATGTACCGAGATTCGGAAAAACCTAATTTCTGGCCCCATACTTGTCAAGAAGGGTTTCAAAGTTGTATTTGAATCGACAAATTTGTACTTTCGAAAGGAGGGATGTATGTGGGGAAAGGGTACCGTGTAATGACCTCGTTTAAAGCCAACGTGGCTGTCATTGATGTAAACTCGAATTATGTGTACCCAAAGACTATTAATAAAGAAAAGTCTTCGGTTTACACCGTTGTGTCTCCTTATCTATGGCATGGTAGATTAGGACATGTAAACTATGGTACAATGAAGAGAATATCAAACTTGGGGTTAATTCCAAGATTTGAGTTGGATGCCCATTACAAGTGTGAGACTTGTGTTGAGGCCAAGTTTGCCAAGAAACCTTTCAAATCCATTGAAAGAACAAGTGAACCTCTACAATTAATCCATAGTGATCTATGTGATTTAAAGTTTGTAGAAAGTAGAGGTGGAAAGAAGTACTTCATCACATTTGTGGATGATCGTACTAGATTTTGCTATGTTTATTTACTAACTAGCAAAGATGAGACTATGAGCATGTTTGTCAAGTATAAAAATGAAGTTGAAAATCAACTTGATAAACGAATCAAAGTGCTTAGGTCTGATAGAGGAGGAGAATATAGTTCAATCAATTTCAAAGAGTTTTGTGCTAGTTTTGGAATAATTCTCCAAACGATCGCACCTTATACTCCACAACAAAAATGGAGTTGCTGAACGATTGAACAGACACTAAAGGAGATGGCTAACGCCATGCTTTTAAGTTCAGGTTTATCTCAAAACTTGTGGGGGAGGCGTTTGAACGCAAATTATATTCTTAATAAAATACCCCACAAAAATATAGGTAAATCTCCATACGAGTTATGGAATGGAAAGTTGCCATCCTACAACTTTCTAAAAGTGTGGGGGTGCTTGGCCAAGGTGGCAATTCCTCCTCCGAAACAAACTCGGTTGGGACCTAAAACGGTGGATTGCATATTCATTGGTTATGCTCAAAATAGTAGCGCATATAGATTTTTGGTTCACAAATCTGAAAATGCGGAAATCCATGTCAATACAATTCTAGAATCAAGGGATGCTGAATTCTTTGAGGATATATATCCCGCAAAAAGAAATCAAGTAGAACTTTCTCGAAAAGGCTTAGAGAATCGAACCCGAGAATGATGAAGTTGTGAGCAAAGAAGCCGAACTTCGAAGGAGTAAAAGGTCTCGAATAGAAAAATCTTTCGGACCAGATTTTATAACATACATGTTGGAAGGTGAGCCCCAAACATATAAAGAGGCAATGTCATCTCCAAATGCTCCTTTCTGAAAGAAGGCGTGACAATGAAATCCATTCTATCCTAAGTAACCATACTTGGGAATTGGTTGATCTTCCACCTGAAATAAACCAATTGGATGTAAATGGATATTCAAGAAAAAACTAAAGCTGATGGTTCCATTGATAAGTACAAAGCTCGGCTTGTAGCCAAAGGGTTTAGACAAAAAGAGGGTCTTGACTACTTTGATACTTATTCACCTGTCACAAGAATAACATCGTAAGGATGTTGATTGCTATAGCCTCGCTATACAATTTGCGAGATACATCAAATGGATGTGAAAACTGCATTTTTAAGTGGTGATCTCGACGAGGAGATTTATATGGAACAACCCGAAGGGTTCAAGGTCAAAGGACAAGAACACAAAGTGTGTAGACTTGTTAAATCATTGTATGGACTTAAACAAGCTCCTAAGCAATGGCATGAGAAATTTGACCGGGTAATGATTCAAAATGGGTATAGAATCAATGAGTGTGACAAATGTGTGTACACTAAATCCACAACAGTTGGATATGTACTTATTTGTCTATATGTCGATGACTTATTAATTCTTGGAGATACTACCGAGGTCATCAAAATCACCAAGAACATTCTCAAAAGAACTTTGAGATGAAAGATTTAGGTGTAGCGGATGTTATACTCGGCATCAAAATTCTAAGGAATTCTGATGGCTTAGGTTTAACACAATCTCATTACATTGAAAAGGTAATTGAGAGATTTAAAGGATTCGGTATTAAAGATACAAATAATCCTTTTCTTCCACACCTAATTTTAAGAATGAACACCGGAAATAGTGTTAGACAAACTGGAATACTCTCAAGTAATCGGCAAAGATCATGTATATCATGAATTGCACTAGACTCGATATTGCATACTCGTAAGCAAACCGAGTAGATATACCAAGAACCCAGTCATGAGCACCGGAATGCTCGATGAGAGTATTAGGATATTTGAAAAGGACAAAAGACTATATTTTACAATATGGCAAATATCCACTGTTTTGGAAGGTTATTGTGATGCCAACTGGATTTCGATTCCGATGAATCGAAATCAACTAGCGGATATGTATTCACGCTAGAGGTGCGGTAGTGTCATGAAAATCCTCTAAACAAACTCTAATAACGCGCTCTACAATGGAATCTCGAGTTTGTTGCTTTGGATAAAGCCGCTGAAGAAGCGAGAATGGCTTCGACATTTTTAGAAGATGTTCCAGTGTGGCCAAAACCTATGCCTGCAATTTGCATACATTGTGACAATCAGCGGCGATTGCAAGGGCGCATAATGTGATTTATAACGGTAAGTCTAGACACATTCGTCGTAGACACAATACCGTAAGGCAGCTTGCTCTCAAATGGAATAATTTCTTTAGACTTTGTAAAGTCAAAGGAAAATATTATGGATCCGCCGACAAAAGGTTTGTCAAAAGAGCAGATAAACCGCGCATCGAGGGGAATGAGTTTAAAAGCCTTAACCCAATAAAGAGATTCCCGGTGGAAACCTAACCTATGCGATTGGAGATCCCATGGACTAGGTTCAATAGGACAACGCAAATTTTGGAAACTCTAGTGTAAGCACCTGTCTCCCATTCCTATGATGCAACAAAGTGCTTTCCTACGGCGTTATTAAGGGTATGCTATGCGTTTAATGATTCCTATAACTTGGAATATAACATTCAAGTGAGATATGGTAGGATATCTTTAAAAGGAATGCACCTATATGCGTGGAGCAAGCCGACTCTATGAAAATCTATAAAGGCTAGATTTTCTAAAGCACGCATGAATCCCGAGAGGTTCGGGGCCGAAAGAACGAACACAACCGAGAACCAATCTTGAATTGGAAATACTGTGTGAGGTTTATTGTCTAGGCTTACACAAACAAGCGCGATTCAAGGCTTAGTCCATCGACTAGTTAAGTAAGTCCGATAGGCTTTCACTAAAGAAGGTTCAAGGCGAAAGCTACCTATCTTGATGCAGTGTATTTCAACAGTACGCTCAGATTCCTTCGAGTCAAAAATGTTTTGTTGATCCATTAATGTGGGGGATTGTTGTAATTATGGTTAATGGATCAACGAAAAGCCAATAAATTAAGATACGTTTTTCTATTCACGTATCTCTTTTGGATTCATGAATTTCCTCAACTTTTATGTTCACGTATCTATTGAATTCATGAATTTCCTAGATTCATGTATCTTTTAGTTCATGTATTTATTGAGTTCACGAATCTCTTGAATTCACGTATCTCTCGATTCATGAATCTCTTGAATTCATGTATCTCTTGATTCATGAATTTCGTGGATACATGCGTCTATTTAATTCATGTATCTCTTCCGTACATGAACTAAAAATCTCTATAAATAGATGGGAGCAAAGAGCTTCTTTACGGTTTTTTTTTTTGGTTTTGGTTTTTTCGACTCGATTCCAAAAGGCTTTGAAATACTTCTCTACTCTTCTAAGTTTTCTGAGTGTGCTGGTTCAATTGAACGGTTTCGGCGAGTCCCGTTTGCATAGTGCTAATCCAAACGGGTTCGAGGTGTTGTATCTTGGGAGGCATAGTTCGTGAATCCAAGGAGCACCTTTGGCGGGAACTAATCGCCTTAAGGAGATTCGGATATCCGTACCTCACCTCCAATTTTATATTCGATTACAACAAACGATTGTGTATTATCTAGATTATTTTCCAACAATAGTAGTACCCACCTTTAAGGGGACAAAAAAGTCTCATGTACGATAATTACACGATTCACAGAATGTGACTGAATAATCACATTGTTCACATAATATGCATGTTATTCTATATTATTCTGAACACTGAAAATTCTCAATTCACGAAATCTAACTATCATGTGAAATGCATTTTTCTTGATAAGTTACAAAGTCGTGTTGATTTTTGACTTCTGAGAGTGCTTAATAAACAAGACAATAATGGAGATTGAATTTGGACTTTGTGTTTCTTGAGATAAACAGCCGCATCGTCCTATCATTGCATCAATCTAAATGGGACTCTTTTTATATATAAAATCACCAATATGTCGAAGGGATAGCAAATGGATAAGTTTAGTGAAGTTCTCGTCAAGGCTAATGGTGGATTTCGATCGATTAAAAAATTATTTATCAAAAATTGCTAATGGCCGCATGTTAAAGTCCAAGAACTATTCAATCCATCTCAATTCCAGTTTCTAAAGATTATAAATGTACGACTAAATTAGGAGACTATACTTTTGATTAGTAGGAGTAACCATAACAATATAAAAAGTCAACATATGGATGCAAAGCTATATTGCTTTTCTAGGCCAAACTTGACATCTTCACATGCTCATTAATGCATTTCCGGATACGTTGTTATCAATCGGAGGATTTAGCGGCCACCTAAATTCATAGGTGCAAATTTGTCAAAATGGAAATGAGTTATCCTAATCATCCCACATAAAATAAGAGTACTCTCATTGCTTTATTTTTGTATGAAAAGGATTTTATTTTTTAATTGTTGCGAACTAGAGATGATGATATTCATTATAATATATCTTCCATTTTCTATGACCAAATTATAATATATAAAGCAATTCGTGTCTCGTGATGAAAGCCTTAGCGAATCGAGAGAATCAATGAAGTTGGAGCAGATTACGTGTTGAAAATACTCTACTAAAGAACACCACAACTTAGATTAATTTGTGGTTAATTAGTAATTATGCCAATTTAAGGAATTAGAGGGGTGCAAAAGAAAGAAAGGTGAACTTACGGGGGGACAAGTGCAAAAAGTACACGCACCGAGAAAGTGAAATTCGCACGCCTTTTTTAGTAGATCCTGACTAACCACCGCACTAACTGATTTTCACAATCGCATCATCGAAATTTTCATTGAAATCGCTCAAAGCATGAATTTTTCCAATTCTTTTCAGACCGATCCATTTCGACAAGGATTCAGCATAGTCCTTGGAGAAATGTTGGATGCGCTAACGCGATAATAACATGTCATCTAGAAGGGTTTGTGAATGAAACTAAAAGAGTTAAATATCACGAAAACTCGAAATTAGTACTTCCAAAATAAATTTATTCTTCATTGATTTTTGTTAAATTTTATCATCAAATTACTGAGTTTCACAACACGAGACAATCGATGAGTATACTAATTTGAAATTTTACCATTTAATTATCATAAGTGTAATAATTTGTGCTTTTCGTAAAATTAACCCAACTTAATGGAAATTAACAAATAATAAATTTATCATAAATATACAAGTTTTGAGTTTTTGTTAATTTTTTACGGATATACCAGCTTTGGAATTTTTATGATATTAATCTAAAATGAAAATGTAGTGAAAATTATACGTTCAAAATTCAGCGACCGGACTGAAATTTACCCTTTAGCAGTGTCTTTTAGCAAGGAGCAATTCTCTCCCTTCTTCTTTTTTCCCTGAAAAGAAAGAAACAAAATCGCAAAATAGCAAATCTTCTCTACCGTAGTCGCGAGGTCGGCAGAAAGAACAGATGGCAACGGACGCGGACTTGAGAGCACGTTCCCACCCGTCGTGCACCGCACGTTACCGCCCACGAATGTCGTAACTTCATTGAATACATGGACGGTCAACTGATTTGTAAATGGATTGCAGTTTGATATCCGTTTAAAATGGATATTTCTAATTTAAGGGCTTGATATAAAAATTATCAGCATAAATCTCGATTTACATGCCTTAAGGAGAAATTATCAAAAAGTCATAAATTATTTATGCCGATCTAGTTATAAAGTCCTAAACTTTAGCCGGAAATCACATACGTGGATATCGATTATTGTATACAACATGATCGACATTCAAGTCAACAATTTTTACATAAAAATTGATTTTATAGACTCAATTAGTGAAATGTGAAAGATAAGGATTAAATTGAGATAGGTGCAATAGATTTAAGATTTTTTGGTAATTTTCTCAATACCTCCACATATTATTAGTGGATATATAACAGGTGATCTATTGCGTCCTTTTTATATTCTTGTCACCAATAGAACGTAATTTTTCTTTTTTTGGTTGGACGGATCAATAGAATGTAAGTTGAAAGACGCCTGTTCCGATTCCCATGAACCGAGCCCGTTGCAATAGTTAATCACGTAGCGTACACGACGGCCGTTAACTTATTTATGAACAAGGGGGAAAGCTGGAAGGACCAAATTGAGAAGGAGATGGAGTGGATAACGCAAAGATTGATGGGGCCCAGAAATGGGGTTGGGGAAATTTAAAAAAATATATAGTAAGAATAAGATATTTGCTTCGGCTACAGCGATCTGATCGTTACGCTGTCGGCAACATTAAGATCGCGCCACGTAAGCCTGAAAACCGAGGTTGACGTCCGAATTCGACGAATTCGACGATGGATGACTTGTGGCCTGTGGGACCCAGGAGACGCGTAGAGCACACGGCACCTGCGTCCTCGGGCTATGCAGCACATCACATTAACACGTGGACGGGTAATGCTAGCGACGTGATCGTCGATCCGATCCACGGCACCGAATTCTGTATTCTATTTTTCTATAATAATATTAACGAAGGAAAAAAGGGGGTGCGTTTGGGAGAGGTTTTCCCAAAATCCCTATGGCGTCCAAAGTCTCTTAGGCTAAATAGAGTGTGTTTGACAAATTCTTTTAAATCTCATTTCTCAAATGTAAGTCTTCCAAAGGCACCCAAGGCAGGTGAAGGGGTGCCTTAAGCTTTTGCGTTTTGGGTATGTTGAATTACTGTTCATCATCTTCTTCTTGTTAAATAGGATCGACATGGCTATGCAAAAGAAAGACAGTTACCGGCAAAAAAGGCAGACGATTGAGCAACCCTAGACAACGATTGTGGCGACCCATGCATGACTTCCGTGAAGGGCCGCTTGAGGTCGTGCAACCCACTTTTGACTACCCAAATATGGGTCGCGGCCGCTTGGTCACGCCCTTACTTAAGCAACCCTCACTGGTGGTCTTCGAGGGTTGCTTGAGGTCTTGCAACCTCATAGGTCGGCCATCGGCACTCGCCACTTGCCTCGTCAGCCAACTTTTTTTATTTTTCTTTTGACAATTTTTTTTCCTTTTTTAATCATAAAAGTCCTTTGTAAATATAATTTCTCCAAATGCTATGCTTAAAGGTACTTTAAAATGGATTTTTAAAATTCCATTTAACAAACATAAGTTGCATTTTGGAAAATCTATTTAATTTAAAATCCTTTATATTTTCCCAAAGGCTTTATCTAAAAGTCTAACCAACTGCACCCCAAAAACATTAAGCTTTGCTCAACGTGACAAATTTATCTTTAATTTTTTATTACAAAAACCCTAAATTTTAACAATTGTGACATACGTATCCTAAATTTTTTTTGCAACATAAAAACCCAAAACTTATATTCACTTGACATATTTATCTCAAATTATAGGATTTTTTCTTTTTTTCTTTTTCTTTTTTTTCTTTTCTTCTGCTCTCTTTCATCTGATGGCCCTGGCGAAGCAAGGGGAGAAGAAGAAAAAAGGAAAGAAAAAAAGAAAAAAAGAAAAATAAAAATGAAAGAAAAAGGAAAAAATTAAAAATAAAAGATAAAAATGCCGTTTCGCCATAAATTTTGTGGATAAACGTATCACCAGTGAAAGTTTTGATTTTTTGTATCACAAAAATATTTGTGATAAATTTGTCACATCGGATAAAATTTGAGATTTTCTATAGCTTTTTCCCTATTTGGCTTGTAGTCAAATAATGATGAAGATTAGTTTTTCTCAAATTCTCACCTTCCGATATTTAAGCAGGTTGGGCAATATTTTTGTAAACTATTTTTGAGTAACGACATCAAATCTGAAACTACAATTCCCTTCATGAACAGCATTTTACCATAAACAAAATTTCAAAACATTTAAATTTTTACAAAATTTAAAGTTTAAGAACTATTCGATGGATTTCAATTAATTAAATTACTCTATTTTTTTAATTAGCAGGAGTAAACATAACAAAACAAAAAGTTGGCGTATGAATTGCTACATTATTTTTCTAGAACAAACCCCAACACCTTCAAATTATCGTCATTGCATTCATTATTGATGTGTCATTATCAACTATAGGAGGAATTGGCGGCTTCCCAAATTCAAAGCTATAATTAATAATGTGGACGGACGAGGGGGTGAACCTGGGCATGGAAAAGAACGGACGGTTTTCTCGGAGGCAAAGGTAATCAAAAGTAAAGATTGATGGGGCCCAGAGAGGGGGGAAAATAAAAAATTAAAAGTAAAGATAAGATATGTTTTTAACGGCTACAGTTATGGGTACGTTTGTCGGCAACAGTAGATCGCGCCACGTAAGCCCAAAACCGAGGTAGACTCGATGAATTTAATAATGGACCGACCTGGGGACCCAGGAGACAAGGCGAGCATAAACCAAAAAAGGAGAGAGCGGGGGAGCGTATCGCGCGTCGTCGGGCCATGTGTCATCACATGAGCTCGGGCAACGGTAGCGACGCGATCGTGGATCCAATCCAAGGCACCGAATTCTGTATTCTATTATTTTTATAATAATAACTATTAATCATTTATCAGAATCAACCTTGTATTGACCTTGGATCAAAGACAATTATATTGATCTCCGATCCGCTTCCCAAGGAAACATGACCAGTCCGTGATCCTAAGATTCTCGAACCGAAAGAGATTGCCACACCGATTCTCGAGCCTAAGAGTTTAGGATCATTCAATCCTGACTCACCCCGATCAAAGATATATATATTTAAAATATATTATATATTATATATCTAATGTATTATTTATAATTTTTATATATAAAAACCTTAAGTCAAACGGTATCAATAGCATTAAACGGATCCTTACTAAGGAATCCAAACAATTTTACGCCGTTGGATTTTAATAACTCGACTTCTAATATATTTTACGGTATCAACGGCCATAATTTACAAAGAAGGAAAATGTCTTTATGAGAAGTCTTTACTGCATCCAAAATGAAATGTAAACAGCTCCTCATGCTATCATATTTCAATACTTGTTTTTTTTTTCTGTCTTCTCTGTCCTCCTATTCTTCAATTTGCCAAAATTAAAAAAAAAAAAAAAAAAAAAAACAACTTCCACACTCGTTGCTCAACACTTGTCTCACTCGTCGCTCGCCTCTCTTCGCTAATCTCGCTTGTCGTTGAATCTATTGGGTGGGTTCGGTCTTCGGTTGCCTTTTTAGAGAGTATAAAAATGTAATAAAATAATTATCGGTTGGTTTGATTGATCTCAGAACCGAACATAACCCATTGAGCCGGGATCCGATCTCGCCCAGGCTCAATAGGATCGATCCTTGATCCCAAAAATTGAGAATCAATATTGTGTGAGTTGGTCTTACGATTAAGGAGTGGATCGGCTCAACTCGGACTATACTCACTCTTATTGGTAACAAAATTTTCTACATGCTTGCCGTAAGTATGATATAGCAATCATTTTGAATTGTTCCCCCATTAGCGGGGAGTGGTTGGCTTGAGTCGAATGATGATAGAAGACTAGCTTCTCTCCAATTCTCATCTTCAATCATTTAAGCAAGACGGATGAGATTTTGCAAGCTGTTTCCAAGTAAAGACAATCGAAATGCTTTGTTTTTCTTTTTTATATACTTATTTACCTTAGTCCAACCCGAAACTATTATATTCCTTATGGACTCTTTCAATTGCGTTATAACATAAATAAAATCTAAAAAAAAATCTAAGTGTTAGGATTAAGCATACAAACACAACGAAAATAGATAGTTAAGGCAAAAATAAGAAATCGAGACAGGAGATTTATCCT
>CM024542.1:35979529-35985154 GCA_014182365.1 Eucalyptus tenuipes | reverse complement strand
AAACCCTAAACCCTAAACCCTAAACCCTAAACCCTAAACCCTAAACCCTAAACCCTAAACCCTAAACCCTAAACCCTAAACCCTAAACCCTAAACCCTAAACCCTAAACCCTAAACCCTAAACCCTAAACCCTAAACCCTAAACCCTAAACCCTAAACCCTAAACCCTAAACCCTAAACCCTAAACCCTAAACCCTAAACCCTAAACCCTAAACCCTAAACCCTAAACCCTAAACCCTAAACCCTAAACCCTAAACCCTAAACCCTAAACCCTAAACCCTAAACCCTAAACCCTAAACCCTAAACCCTAAACCCTAAACCCTAAACCCTAAACCCTAAACCCTAAACCCTAAACCCTAAACCCTAAACCCTAAACCCTAAACCCTAAACCCTAAACCCTAAACCCTAAACCCTAAACCCTAAACCCTAAACCCTAAACCCTAAACCCTAAACCCTAAACCCTAAACCCTAAACCCTAAACCCTAAACCCTAAACCCTAAACCCTAAACCCTAAACCCTAAACCCTAAACCCTAAACCCTAAACCCTAAACCCTAAACCCTAAACCCTAAACCCTAAACCCTAAACCCTAAACCCTAAACCCTAAACCCTAAACCCTAAACCCTAAACCCTAAACCCTAAACCCTAAACCCTAAACCCTAAACCCTAAACCCTAAACCCTAAACCCTAAACCCTAAACCCTAAACCCTAAACCCTAAACCCTAAACCCTAAACCCTAAACCCTAAACCCTAAACCCTAAACCCTAAACCCTAAACCCTAAACCCTAAACCCTAAACCCTAAACCCTAAACCCTAAACCCTAAACCCTAAACCCTAAACCCTAAACCCTAAACCCTAAACCCTAAACCCTAAACCCTAAACCCTAAACCCTAAACCCTAAACCCTAAACCCTAAACCCTAAACCCTAAACCCTAAACCCTAAACCCTAAACCCTAAACCCTAAACCCTAAACCCTAAACCCTAAACCCTAAACCCTAAACCCTAAACCCTAAACCCTAAACCCTAAACCCTAAACCCTAAACCCTAAACCCTAAACCCTAAACCCTAAACCCTAAACCCTAAACCCTAAACCCTAAACCCTAAACCCTAAACCCTAAACCCTAAACCCTAAACCCTAAACCCTAAACCCTAAACCCTAAACCCTAAACCCTAAACCCTAAACCCTAAACCCTAAACCCTAAACCCTAAACCCTAAACCCTAAACCCTAAACCCTAAACCCTAAACCCTAAACCCTAAACCCTAAACCCTAAACCCTAAACCCTAAACCCTAAACCCTAAACCCTAAACCCTAAACCCTAAACCCTAAACCCTAAACCCTAAACCCTAAACCCTAAACCCTAAACCCTAAACCCTAAACCCTAAACCCTAAACCCTAAACCCTAAACCCTAAACCCTAAACCCTAAACCCTAAACCCTAAACCCTAAACCCTAAACCCTAAACCCTAAACCCTAAACCCTAAACCCTAAACCCTAAACCCTAAACCCTAAACCCTAAACCCTAAACCCTAAACCCTAAACCCTAAACCCTAAACCCTAAACCCTAAACCCTAAACCCTAAACCCTAAACCCTAAACCCTAAACCCTAAACCCTAAACCCTAAACCCTAAACCCTAAACCCTAAACCCTAAACCCTAAACCCTAAACCCTAAACCCTAAACCCTAAACCCTAAACCCTAAACCCTAAACCCTAAACCCTAAACCCTAAACCCTAAACCCTAAACCCTAAACCCTAAACCCTAAACCCTAAACCCTAAACCCTAAACCCTAAACCCTAAACCCTAAACCCTAAACCCTAAACCCTAAACCCTAAACCCTAAACCCTAAACCCTAAACCCTAAACCCTAAACCCTAAACCCTAAACCCTAAACCCTAAACCCTAAACCCTAAACCCTAAACCCTAAACCCTAAACCCTAAACCCTAAACCCTAAACCCTAAACCCTAAACCCTAAACCCTAAACCCTAAACCCTAAACCCTAAACCCTAAACCCTAAACCCTAAACCCTAAACCCTAAACCCTAAACCCTAAACCCTAAACCCTAAACCCTAAACCCTAAACCCTAAACCCTAAACCCTAAACCCTAAACCCTAAACCCTAAACCCTAAACCCTAAACCCTAAACCCTAAACCCTAAACCCTAAACCCTAAACCCTAAACCCTAAACCCTAAACCCTAAACCCTAAACCCTAAACCCTAAACCCTAAACCCTAAACCCTAAACCCTAAACCCTAAACCCTAAACCCTAAACCCTAAACCCTAAACCCTAAACCCTAAACCCTAAACCCTAAACCCTAAACCCTAAACCCTAAACCCTAAACCCTAAACCCTAAACCCTAAACCCTAAACCCTAAACCCTAAACCCTAAACCCTAAACCCTAAACCCTAAACCCTAAACCCTAAACCCTAAACCCTAAACCCTAAACCCTAAACCCTAAACCCTAAACCCTAAACCCTAAACCCTAAACCCTAAACCCTAAACCCTAAACCCTAAACCCTAAACCCTAAACCCTAAACCCTAAACCCTAAACCCTAAACCCTAAACCCTAAACCCTAAACCCTAAACCCTAAACCCTAAACCCTAAACCCTAAACCCTAAACCCTAAACCCTAAACCCTAAACCCTAAACCCTAAACCCTAAACCCTAAACCCTAAACCCTAAACCCTAAACCCTAAACCCTAAACCCTAAACCCTAAACCCTAAACCCTAAACCCTAAACCCTAAACCCTAAACCCTAAACCCTAAACCCTAAACCCTAAACCCTAAACCCTAAACCCTAAACCCTAAACCCTAAACCCTAAACCCTAAACCCTAAACCCTAAACCCTAAACCCTAAACCCTAAACCCTAAACCCTAAACCCTAAACCCTAAACCCTAAACCCTAAACCCTAAACCCTAAACCCTAAACCCTAAACCCTAAACCCTAAACCCTAAACCCTAAACCCTAAACCCTAAACCCTAAACCCTAAACCCTAAACCCTAAACCCTAAACCCTAAACCCTAAACCCTAAACCCTAAACCCTAAACCCTAAACCCTAAACCCTAAACCCTAAACCCTAAACCCTAAACCCTAAACCCTAAACCCTAAACCCTAAACCCTAAACCCTAAACCCTAAACCCTAAACCCTAAACCCTAAACCCTAAACCCTAAACCCTAAACCCTAAACCCTAAACCCTAAACCCTAAACCCTAAACCCTAAACCCTAAACCCTAAACCCTAAACCCTAAACCCTAAACCCTAAACCCTAAACCCTAAACCCTAAACCCTAAACCCTAAACCCTAAACCCTAAACCCTAAACCCTAAACCCTAAACCCTAAACCCTAAACCCTAAACCCTAAACCCTAAACCCTAAACCCTAAACCCTAAACCCTAAACCCTAAACCCTAAACCCTAAACCCTAAACCCTAAACCCTAAACCCTAAACCCTAAACCCTAAACCCTAAACCCTAAACCCTAAACCCTAAACCCTAAACCCTAAACCCTAAACCCTAAACCCTAAACCCTAAACCCTAAACCCTAAACCCTAAACCCTAAACCCTAAACCCTAAACCCTAAACCCTAAACCCTAAACCCTAAACCCTAAACCCTAAACCCTAAACCCTAAACCCTAAACCCTAAACCCTAAACCCTAAACCCTAAACCCTAAACCCTAAACCCTAAACCCTAAACCCTAAACCCTAAACCCTAAACCCTAAACCCTAAACCCTAAACCCTAAACCCTAAACCCTAAACCCTAAACCCTAAACCCTAAACCCTAAACCCTAAACCCTAAACCCTAAACCCTAAACCCTAAACCCTAAACCCTAAACCCTAAACCCTAAACCCTAAACCCTAAACCCTAAACCCTAAACCCTAAACCCTAAACCCTAAACCCTAAACCCTAAACCCTAAACCCTAAACCCTAAACCCTAAACCCTAAACCCTAAACCCTAAACCCTAAACCCTAAACCCTAAACCCTAAACCCTAAACCCTAAACCCTAAACCCTAAACCCTAAACCCTAAACCCTAAACCCTAAACCCTAAACCCTAAACCCTAAACCCTAAACCCTAAACCCTAAACCCTAAACCCTAAACCCTAAACCCTAAACCCTAAACCCTAAACCCTAAACCCTAAACCCTAAACCCTAAACCCTAAACCCTAAACCCTAAACCCTAAACCCTAAACCCTAAACCCTAAACCCTAAACCCTAAACCCTAAACCCTAAACCCTAAACCCTAAACCCTAAACCCTAAACCCTAAACCCTAAACCCTAAACCCTAAACCCTAAACCCTAAACCCTAAACCCTAAACCCTAAACCCTAAACCCTAAACCCTAAACCCTAAACCCTAAACCCTAAACCCTAAACCCTAAACCCTAAACCCTAAACCCTAAACCCTAAACCCTAAACCCTAAACCCTAAACCCTAAACCCTAAACCCTAAACCCTAAACCCTAAACCCTAAACCCTAAACCCTAAACCCTAAACCCTAAACCCTAAACCCTAAACCCTAAACCCTAAACCCTAAACCCTAAACCCTAAACCCTAAACCCTAAACCCTAAACCCTAAACCCTAAACCCTAAACCCTAAACCCTAAACCCTAAACCCTAAACCCTAAACCCTAAACCCTAAACCCTAAACCCTAAACCCTAAACCCTAAACCCTAAACCCTAAACCCTAAACCCTAAACCCTAAACCCTAAACCCTAAACCCTAAACCCTAAACCCTAAACCCTAAACCCTAAACCCTAAACCCTAAACCCTAAACCCTAAACCCTAAACCCTAAACCCTAAACCCTAAACCCTAAACCCTAAACCCTAAACCCTAAACCCTAAACCCTAAACCCTAAACCCTAAACCCTAAACCCTAAACCCTAAACCCTAAACCCTAAACCCTAAACCCTAAACCCTAAACCCTAAACCCTAAACCCTAAACCCTAAACCCTAAACCCTAAACCCTAAACCCTAAACCCTAAACCCTAAACCCTAAACCCTAAACCCTAAACCCTAAACCCTAAACCCTAAACCCTAAACCCTAAACCCTAAACCCTAAACCCTAAACCCTAAACCCTAAACCCTAAACCCTAAACCCTAAACCCTAAACCCTAAACCCTAAACCCTAAACCCTAAACCCTAAACCCTAAACCCTAAACCCTAAACCCTAAACCCTAAACCCTAAACCCTAAACCCTAAACCCTAAACCCTAAACCCTAAACCCTAAACCCTAAACCCTAAACCCTAAACCCTAAACCCTAAACCCTAAACCCTAAACCCTAAACCCTAAACCCTAAACCCTAAACCCTAAACCCTAAACCCTAAACCCTAAACCCTAAACCCTAAACCCTAAACCCTAAACCCTAAACCCTAAACCCTAAACCCTAAACCCTAAACCCTAAACCCTAAACCCTAAACCCTAAACCCTAAACCCTAAACCCTAAACCCTAAACCCTAAACCCTAAACCCTAAACCCTAAACCCTAAACCCTAAACCCTAAACCCTAAACCCTAAACCCTAAACCCTAAACCCTAAACCCTAAACCCTAAACCCTAAACCCTAAACCCTAAACCCTAAACCCTAAACCCTAAACCCTAAACCCTAAACCCTAAACCCTAAACCCTAAACCCTAAAC